>PVLA01002065.1:0-296520 GCA_004027455.1 Hydrochoerus hydrochaeris
TATGTGAGTAGAGATTTTCAAAGTAGGTATTCATGATCTTTTGAATTTCCATGGGATCTGTAGTAATTTCTCCCTTTTCAGTTCTTATTGCATGAATTTGGGTTTTTTCTTTCTTTCTCTTGATAAGGTTAGCTAGGGGTTTGTCAATTTTGTTGATTCTCTCAAAAAACCAGCTTTTTGATTCATTAATTCTTTATATATATATATATTTTTTAGTTTCAATTGCATTGATTTCTGCTCTAATCTTTACAATTTCCTCTCTTCTGTGAGCTTTGGGTTTAGCTTGGTCTTCTTCTTCTAGAAGCTTGAGATGGAGCATTAGGTTGTTCATTTGTGCTCATTCTGTTTTCTTCATATGACAGTTTATTGCTATATATTTCCCTTTAAGACTGCTTTCATTGCATTCCACAGATTACAGTATGTTGTTTCCGTATTTTCATTGAATTGTAGGTATTGCTTTATTTCTTCTTTAATTTCATTTGTAGCCCACTGGTTGTTCAAAAGGTTGTTATTTAATTTCCATGTATTTATGCAGGTTTTGAAATTTCTTTTGCAATTAAGTTCCAATTTAAGTGTGCTATGGCCAGATATTATGCATGGGATAATTTCAATACCTTTGCCTTCACTTAAGATTGTTTAAGACAATATATGGTCTATTTTCAAGAATGTCCCATGAACAGCCAAGAAGAATGTGTATTCTGATGTTGTTGGGTGGAACACTCTGTAAACATCTACTAAGCCCAATTGCTCATAGGTATGATTCAGTTCTGTTATTTCTTTGCTGACTTTTTGTCTAGTTGATCTATCTCTTTGTGACAGTGGGCTATTAAGATCTCCTGTTATAATTGTGTTCTTGTGTATTTGGTTTTTCATGTCCATTAGTATCTGTCTTATATTTTTGGGTGCTCCTGTATTTGGTGCATATATATTTATAATTGTTAGTTCTTCCTCTTGAATTTTTCCACTAACGAGTATGTAGTGACTTTCTTGATCTCTTTTAATCATTTTTGGTTTGAAGTTCATCTTGTCTGCAGCTAGAATAGCTATCCTTGCTTTTTTTCTGGTTTCTTGTTGCATGGAATACTGTTTTCCATCCTTTGACTTTTAATCTATGAATTTCCTTTTGGGTCAGATGTGCTTCTTGTATACAGCATATTGTGAGATCCTGTTTCTTGATCCATTCTGTCAATCTATTTCTTTTTATAGGTGAACTGAGGGCATTTACATTTATGGATATCACTGATATGTAACAGCTCAGCTTTGCCATGTTATGTTCCAGTTGTTTCTTTCTGCTTTTCCTCTTATTTAATTGCTTATCCTACTTGGTGGTTTCTTTCTTTTGTTTTGGGGATTGTGCTCATTTTTAACTCTGTCTAGTGTGTCTTTCAGTACTCTTTCTAGTGTTGATTTGGTGCATGTGAATTTCTTCAGTTGTTCTTTGTCATGAAAGTATCTTGTTTCTCCATTAAATTTGAATGCAAGTTTTGCTGGGTACATCAGTCTGGGTTGAAGGTTGTTTTCTTTCAGGGCTTGAATTACCACACTCCAGCTATTCTTGACTAGAGGGTTTGTGCTGAAAAGTCTGCTGTGATTCTAATGGGCTTTCCTTGATAGGTGAGTTGTGTCTTTTCTCTAACAGCTTTTAGTATTCTGTTTTTATGCTGTATGTCTGAGATCTTAATTATTATGTGTCTGGGTGTGGATTTATGTTGATTGTGACTGATTGGTGTTCTATATGCCTCACTTATTTTCATATCAGATTCTTTCACCATGTTAGGGAAATTTTCTGCTATTATTTCTATAAATATTTTATGTATGTCATTTGCCTGGACTCCAGTATCTTTGCTAATGTCTATTAATCTTACACTGTTGCTCTTTGCATCATCATGAAGCTTCTGGATTGTCATTTCATGCTGCTTTGTTATTTTTAAAATTCTATCCTTTCCTGATCACTAATTGTGATCCTGTCTTCAAGGTGCTAAATCCTATCCTCAGCTTCCTTTAGGCGGTTTTACCTGCTTTCAATAGAATTTTTGGCTTCTTGGATGTCTCTTTGAGTTTGTTTCATGAATTTTGCCTATTTTCTATATTGTTCATTCAAGGTTTCAATCACTTTCCCATTCTCTTTTACTTTTTTCTCTATTTTTTCTTTAGCTGCATTCAACCACTCCTTTACTAAGGTTGTTATTTCTGTTTACATGGGAGAGTACTTCTAATTTGATTTTCTTTATAACCTAATGGAGTTTTTTTTTTTATTTCACTATCTATTTTTTCAGAGATTCCCAGTGTGTATTTTGGGGTCCTCTATTTCAGTGTCTCCTGTACTTGCTTTTGGTGCATTATATGTTTGAGACTGCATTTTGTTTTTTTGTTTTGTCATTTTCACTCTGCCTGGTGTTTTTTATGTGTAGGAGGGGATCACACACACTCTTTTCAGACTCACCAAGGTCTTACAGTTAGTTGGAGGGGGTTTTATTACTGGCCCTATTTATCCACTGTACACCTCTATTTTGATGACAAACTCACCACACTGACACAGTTTATCTTCTGTAGTCCAAGTTTCACCACCTAGGAGTGAAGTTCCAAGTTTTTTCACACTGACTGGAGCCTGCTGAGGTCTTCTGATATTCCCAGTGGAAGAGTGGGACCAGCAGAAGCAGTCCAGGGCAGCTTATGCCTGACATGAGCTTCTGTGATATTCCCAGTGGCAGGGTGGGCCCACAGGGGAGGTTCCAGGCAGAACTATGCCTAATGTGGGCTTCCATGATGTTCCCAGTGGCAGGGCTGGCCCACCTCCTTTCCTTCTTTCTGTTAATACCTTGTTCTCTTCTGACTTTTTCCACCTGGATTACAGTTACGATACAAAATTTAATCCTTGATCCTTTGCTTGTGCTTTATAAACACTACCCCCCAAGAATCCATTTTTTATGGTTACAATTATACTAGTGGAAAGGTAGGTGCAAGTACAAATGTATATCAATAAGAAAGTCTTTCTGATCATAGATCTCTACCAAATGTGTAGATTTCCACCATGTAGTCTCCATGCAATCTGTGGGTACAAAATTGTGGCTCATTTGGTTTTAATTTTCATTTGTTTAAAATGATATTGGACATTTTAAAAAATTTTAATATTTACTATCTGCTCTGTCTTTTCCAAATGGCTTACTGTGTACTTTGTAAAGAAGCAGAAATTTTCACAAAGAAGAATTCTTTAACATTGACTCCTGCCTTTGGAATAGAAATCATTGACAAATGGTAGACCTAACTGAAGATCTCTTTTGATGATATATTCATCAAGAATACTGAAAAATTCTTAGTCATCATCTATTAGGGACCTGGCCAAGATCCCCAATCTCCCAAATGAGTGTACAGCAAAGGCTTAAATAAATGAGACAAGTGGCATTATTTTAGGGCTCCAGGGGGATCGAATCCTTCTAACAGAGTTCGAGACTTGGCTAAGACAAAGAATGTCTCTGGGAAGCCAATATTTATTTAGCTTTTGCAACAGGGAAAGGGTTAGAGTGTAAAACACAGGAAACTGAGCAGGATCTTGGGAGTGGTTCAAGGACTTTTCTGAGTGACAGATTATGTTAATTTAGGAGATCTATTTTATGTTAATTTAGGGATGTATCTTAGGAGAAAGTCTCCAAATTGACTTTCACTATAGGAGTGAGATGCCTGCAACTGCAGTGTCTGTCTTATTAATTGGGGTTGGAGTTAGGCGTCCTCAGCCATGGCCTTATCTCATCCTTTGAGGGGTCTCTTTGTTATAAGGTTAGCAATGCAGCAGCCATGCTGCATCCCTGCATGTATGTTCAATTTCCAGCTTCAACAGCTCCCAACAATCATCTCTTTAAATATTATTTCTCTGAAATTTTATTGGTATTGAACTTTACAGCTCACTGAAAATCAGCTTCTTTTCAGGTATTTAATCATTAAGTTTCAGCACATGGTCAGTAGGCTTCAAGGCAAAAACAAAAAGGTGGAAGATTTTGGCAGAGACAAGCCATTCATGTCATAGTACCAGACCCCATATCCTAACAACACATTTACCTCTGAACTCTTCACTGGATTAGCCTACTGATCTGATCATCTTCCAAAAGCCCCACCACTGAATATACCAGACTTTTGGGTGACAGTTTAGATCAAAATGGTAACATGAAGGAATCTTGAAGGAAGAATCAGACAATACCTATCACAGGTATTATCCAGTGTGATACCTTTGGTTCCTCTTTCTCAGAAGAATTCAAGGTGATATTTGGCTTTCTTTTTAAGGCTCTCTGGCTTTTGTTTCATATAGTAGATCTGCTTCTTCTCTTTCTATACACAAAGAGTGAAGCTTACAATGTTCTTGGCTATTGCCTCCATATAAACTATGTTTCTAGCCTATTCTAGAAATTGTATCCTCACCATTTGGATAAAGATCAAAATGGACCACCACCAAATTTTGTCTATAAACATAGCTTCAGCTGTTTTATTTAAGTTTTGTATTTAAACAGACTTGGCTTTACACTCAGTCTTTATACTGCTTTTCTCTCCTGAGAGTATATATTTTGATTCATCTATTTAACAGACTTTGTTGCCAAGAGGTTTTTCAATAGGGACTCATGGGTGCTATCTGCCAGAGTTATTTCTACTTCAGAATGTCTGTATGTTGATTTACACACCAAATGACAATTTGGTTAAGTGTAATACTCATGAATCAAATTGTCTTTTCTTTAAAACAGAGAGATATTGTTCAGGGCTTTTTTTGTTGTTGTGAAAGTTGCTATGTACAGTATGAACCACCTGGATTTATCATCTTGTAGGTATCTATACTTTCTGTCTAGATTTCTAAATAATCTTTACTCTTGAATTAGAATTAAAAATCAGGATATGTCTCTATAATAAAGTTTTTTTACTTAATATTTGAATACAGATTATTGTTTAAATATTGAAATGTGACATATTTCCCTATTTGTAATAGAAAAATACCACTTGGATGTTCCCTAAAATATACTTTCTGTGAAAAATGCTGAGTTTGCCATTGTTTTTTATTGTACTATCTCCGTTTCTCTTCACATTCACACACGTGTATACATATATTTCTCCATTACACAAATGGTTTTATCTATCTATCTATCTATCTATCTATCTATCTATCTATCTGAATTAAATGTATCAGAAAGTGAGCCAAAAAGTCTATGCAAATATTTCAATATTTGTGTTTTGCTCTTGGGGTCATTGTTATTACCTCAAACTTTTTTTTTTTATTTAAAGAGAAACAAAAGCATGTAAAGGGTAGAGATGGATACAGAATATTTAAAAAAAGATAATAAGAAATCACTAGTTGATAAATTACATATTGTCCTCTTAGAAATAATTGTTCAAGTTACAAAATTAAAGCATACAATGTAGATATTCAAACAGCGAGAGTGTAAACAGCTATGCATGCATGAGTGTCTACGTGTATTTCTATCCTTTCTGTATTAGAGGGAAAAACAAAACATAGCAAGACAAAACAAAACAAATTCCTATAAAAACATGAAACCAAAAAGTCATATAAAACCACAGTACAAGGTGATCTACAATGATTACTGTATTGTTTCTTATTATCTTCAATAGAATTGTCTATATCATTAGGCATAATTGAAAATAGAAGTATAATTGACTATAGCAGTACATAACAAAATTAGTAAAAATAAAACATTGTAGATGGTATAAAACTTCAAAAGCAGGTAATAATCAAACCAGAGTGGATATTTTAGTGAATCTTGTCATCTTCAGTACAGTTGCCTATACTCTCAGACTTGATACTATCAATCAAAACAGCTTTGAATAAAATCTATCAATACAAAACAGTGGTCTAACAAATCAGATTCAATTACGATCAGTCATGGTGAAACAGTGTATGTTTTAATGAGCTTTAGATTAAGCTAATAGGAAATTAAGGATGATTACCATACTATATCCTGTTATTTTCAGGATAACTGTCTGTGCCCTCAAATATAGTACAGGTGGAATGACTGAAACAGAATATAATACATCTAAGTAGAGTAGTGTGAGTAATGTGGGTTTTAAATCCTGGTTCACTATTAACAATATAGTGTATCAAGGCCATCTATGTTAGAGCTTCTAGTTATCCTTCTCTGCCTCATTTCTGCTATGCTATTTTTCTGCCTTTCTTTGTCTACTTTTCTCCTTCATTCTACTGCTTGCCCCACTCACTGAGGCCTTTCTGCCACTGTTCCTAAAATCCTGGTATTTTTTTTTCTCTCTCTAGAATGTCCTTCAGTATTCTCTGTAGGGTTGGATTGGTGGTCACAAACTCCCCCAGTTCCTCTTTGTCATGGAAGCATCTTGTTTCTCCATTAATTTCTAGTGACAGTTTTGCAAGGTACATCAATCTGGGCTGGAGGTTATTTTCTTTCAGGGCTTGGAATATTTTGCTCCAAGCTCTTCTTGATCTGATGGTCTGTGTTGAGAAGTCAGCCATGATCCTTATGGGCTTACCTTTATAGGTAAACTGTTTCTTTTCTCTGACAGCTGTTAATATTCTGTTTTTATATTGAATTCCTGGTATCTTGATTATTATATGTCTGGGTGTAGATCTGTTTTGGTCATAGGTGGCTGGAGCTTTATATGCCTCACATAACTGAATGTCCTTTTCTTTTCCCATGCTTGGGAAGTTTTCCTTAATTATTTCCGTGAATAACCTTCTGTATATATTCCTGCTTCTTTGTTCACATTTCTTATTTTTAAATTGTAATTTCTTTTGTCATCTTCCACCCTTTGTATTGTTACTGCCTGTTTCCTTGTTGTTTTTAAGACATCTTTCCTTTCATGATCAAACATTGCAAACTTGTCTTCAAATTTTGATAGTCTATCCTTAGTTTCTTTTAAGGAGTTTTGCCAGCTCTCAATGGAGTTTTTAATTTCCTGGTAGTCTCTTTGAACTGCTTCACATATTCTATATTTTCTTTATATTCTTTATTGAATGATTCTCTCCTTTTTTTGTGTGTTCCTCCCTTCTTTTATCTGTATCACCCTGAGAGACGCTTCCTAAGTGCATTTCTTTTATTACTCTACTTATATCTTGCTTCTCCTGATTTAATATTTCAGTTTTGAGCTGGTCTACAGGTCCCGAAGATATCTCTTAATGTCCATTGAAGCCATGTCTGATGTTGCATGTTTGCTGCCCTCAGTCTCCCTTGTTTTTCCCTCTCCTGGATCAGTGCTCTCAGGGTTCTGGGCTGGGGGCCTCCCCTTACCTCTCCTGTCATGGTCCTGGCTTCCTCCACACAGTTGTACAGAACAGTTCCCATCCCCCTTCCCTGTTGGCCACAGTTCCTCTGAAGCACACTGGCGAGGGACCTCCACTCTCTTCTGCCTGCCCCTCCCTACTGGGCCAGCCAAACTTCAGGGGCATTCACCAGGTTAGTGTGTGCTAGGTGCAGGGAATCGATTTGGTACAGCTCATTGGGTCCTGGCCAGGGCACGGCCCAGTCCAAGCAAATCCCATGAATCTGCTCTGGGGATGAGCAACCAACTGAAGTCACTGTTGCTCCCAGTTCAGGCTCCTTCTGCCCAATTCCAACATGTTGCCCATTTGGTCATGCCCTTCCTATGTGGGGTTTCCCAATCCCAGCACTGACTGTGGGTTAATGAAGGTTCCTTTGCCGGCTCTGCTCTCAGTTGGGTTCACCAACCCCTGACTTCGGCAATGCTGTGGTTCCTGTTAGTGGCAGTGAGAATTAGTTTGAGTGGTTCTGCAGGCCAGTACAAATTCAAGCTGGTGCAAATTCAGGCTGGCGCAAACTTGGCAGGTTGCAGCAAAACACTGTGTCCTGTAATTTTTAGCTGTTCCAGTTGCAGTCCTGATGTGTTTGGCTAGCTTTTTTATGTTTTAATTTCTTCTTGTGTCAGTAGGATCCATTTCCATCTGTCTGGATCTCTCTAGGATGTTTTATTTTGGCAAATGAGTTGTTTCTCCTGGGAGGCTTTGTATTTTGTTTTATTTTCAGCCATCTTGACTTCTTCCTACCTCAAACTTTTACATGTGCCTGAAACTGGATTTTTAACTCTATGTGTTCTAGGCTTTGTTGTCTCCAGTTATTGCTAGTTTTGTGACTGTATTTTCTTTTTGTAATATTTTTTGAAGTGATTTTGTTTATAATCTCACTTTATGCAATTTGTATTTCTATTAGACTCCTAAACATGTAAATTTATTTTTCCATTATATTTATACCATATTTACAAAACATTTCTGTTTCTCATAACCACCTACTATCTATTACAGTTTTAATGTCATGTCTCTCTTATTTCTTTTTTGTTAATAGGCAAATATAATGATCACTTTATTATTTATAGAATATATATGAATTCCCTTTGTCATACATCACCACTTCTTGGACTATATTAGAGTGTTTGAAACTGTATGTTATTGGGGAGAAGGTATTGTTTTAAATTCACATTTTGTTATGTTATTGGACAAGATGAGTAAAGAAAATCATAAGGAAACTCAGAATTTTTCCTGTCCCATGAGTTAATAATCTATGATATGAGATTAACATAAATGCACTCGATACTCCACTAAAAGGTGACTGCTAGTTTTTTTTTTAATTTTGTTAACATACTTTGAATAAAAGCATGTGGTTTTATTTTATCCTGATTTTGTTGTGTTATGCATTTTTACCATTTAAATTAAAATAGTTTCCCAGATATTAGGAAAGAGTCAATGATCTAGCTTCCATGAACTATCAATATGGAAAAATATTTTTCTATGTTTTTGTTCTATTTTCTGTGTTATAGTTTTTTTAGTAACTCATTTTTATTTTAGAATTAATTTCTTTCCATTATTTTATAATATGAAATAATAGCTTCTCTTCTTGCCAGGAGGATTTGAATTTAACCACTTTATTTCTTAAATTTTTTTATTTGCACCAGGGATCAAACTTACAACTTTATGCTTGCCAGGCAGGTGCTTATGCCACAGAGCTAACCCCCTGGCCCTTATATCTTAAATTTTTAAAGTGTTTTTACTCATCGACTTCATATCTCATCATACAATTTTGTTCTTTACTTCAAAATAGATGTGCACTAAGATTATATTTGTTGATGTAACTTTCATTGTTTTTCTAAAGAGCCTTTTTTTCTTTAGAAAAGAATTAGTTTTCATATAATTACATGCTACTATTTACTTTTAATTATATTATAAAACAAATCAAGAAAATTAATTTATCTTTTCCTCTTAATTTTGATGATCAAATTAAAGCATAACACTTGATACATTTAAAAATGTCCTGGATCAAAAACAATTAAAGTCTAAAGTAAGCTTTATACAAGATGAAAACAAAATCATGATAGTAAATCCTTTAGAGCAAGATTTTTAGAAGTTATTGGAAAGAACTTAAGGCAGAAAATTGAAAATCTAGATACTACGGTTAAGTAGCTAGAAAAATATGAGCTATCCAACCTGGAAGAATATGATAAACTATTTAAATGGCTTACATGTCTTAATGTGTACATAAATATTTATTGTGGATATATTTATGTGTTTTCATATGTGAATTTTAAAGAAACTTCATCTATTATTTAAAAACTTCCCCAAAGTAGAGAAAATATGTTTAGATGCCTTGCAGATTAATTGTACTAGATTTTTTTATTTTAAAGGGAAAAAATAATAAAAATAGAAATACAAAATTTTAAAAACACAATAATAGAAAACAGGCAGTGGTCAATAAATTGCCTATTGTTATCTTCAAAATGGTTGCTCAGATTATAATCTACAAGCCTGAAAAATTGATCAACCAGTGTAAGCACAAAAGATTGCTTTCAATGAACTAAGAAATTAATAGTATAATTATCTTAGCTATCTTTTTTATATATAAAGGAGCATACAGGAACATTTAATCTGACAGAACACATTGTAATCATATATGAAACATCACATGAAATTTCAGTTATATGCAACTTGTGATGTGCCAATTAAAATTAATGAATATATAAATATCAGTAATAAAAGTATTAATCTTAAAAGAACTGATTTAGTTGGTCTCTCTTAATGTTAAGGGTTTGTATTTGTGAAACATTAAGGAAAAAAAAGTCACCCTATGGAGTGAGATACTTGTGATGTGTACAGTTGACAATGGTCTTCTATATGTGTTTAAAAAGAACTCCAAATGTCAAGGAGAATAATGTGGACCAAACATAGAAATGGGTAAAATAGATAAGTATGTTCTTGATAAAATAAAGAAATAAGATGATTTTCAATCACATCAGCTTTTAAAAAATTACAATGTTAAAACTTAATGAAACACTATTATACAACTGTTGTAAAATTGGGTATTGAGCAATACAGGCTATTATATACTAAAGATTATGGCAATCGCAATTGGAATATCCATTTAAGAATATGTTTGACAGTGTCTATTACAGTGGTATTCACGCTGATGATATAACCAAGTGGTTTCATTTAAAGATAAATATCCTATAGTATTGGGTCCTGACCTAGATCCCCAATCTTCCAAACGAGTGTATGGTGGAGGTTATATAAAAAGAAAAAAATTGTATGAGTTTTTAGGGGCTCCAGGAGGGTCAAAACCCTTTAGTTAAGCTCACGGCCCATTTTATTAGGACCAAGGGCAAAATTTGAGAAAACTTAGAAAAGTGCAGGAAATGAGCAGGACCTTGGGAGTCATTTCAAGGACTTCTCCAAGTGGTAAATTATGCCAATTTAGGAGAATCATCTTATCTCCAAGATATCATTCAAGGTAGGATTGAGACTATAGGAGTGAATGTCCTTTAACTGCTGTCTCCATTTACTTAATTAGTAGAAGAGCCAAGGTGTCTTCAGCTGTGGCCTTCTCTTGCCCTTTGAGATCTCTCTGGCCTCACAGATCACTACAGATCTCAGCCAGGTCCAGTGATTCATATAGGTTCACTTACTATGAATCAGCTCCCTTCACCAGGCAAGGGGCTGAGGCCTAGGACAGACTCACAGATAAACATAGAAAGCCAATTAGTAAAATTTAAATCCTTCTCAGAGCTGCTTTGTAGTGGTCTCCAACACAATAGAAATTGGACATATATATCCAGTTAGAGGCAATAAAAATATCTTTAGCAGTATTAGTAATATCCAATAATCATGAAATAAGTCATATATCTAGCAACAATGAAATGAATATATAATCAGACTACTAATAAGATTTGACCTATAAAGTAAAAGAGAATCAACTATAAAAGTGAATAAACTAGTTTTATGCATCATATATAATTTCCATTATCCACAGGTTAATAAAAGAAGTTGGATTTAAACAATATATCTTATATCATTTCATGAAGATAAAATTCAAAAGCAATAAAATTAAGTCAATTGTATTTCAGCACATAATAATAGCTCTGCTAAAAGAGGAGGTAGGAAATAAAAATAGCATCACACCACGAAGTGAACATTTGGAGTGCTGACAATGGAGGGTAAGCAGGCAAGGACTGCCTTCCCTTTGGGAAACTTTGTATTTAAATTTATACTTTCACAAAATGGACTGTGTATTTTAACTATGTACTTTTTAGAGTTATGGCTAAAGAATGCCATTTGTTATGTAGCAAATATAAATCTAATAATAGCATTTTCCAAATTTCTCATGTTCCTAATTATCTTCACTACTTTAATCAGTTTAGGACTGACTAGAGTTATTAAAATCTCCTCTGAATCTACTTCTGATCTTTATTCTAAGTTTTCTTTCCCCTCGTTTTTCCTTTATGCCAGTGAAATCTAATCTGATATATTCAAGTTGCTCATGATTGTAGTATATTTGGTGTTACCTTTTTGCATGTTTTATAGTATTTTAACTAACAGTATTTGCTGATTTCTTGTGGTTTGGATTTGTCCTTTCTGATCTATCTTTATTCCACTTTCTAGGTTACCCCTTTCTTTCTTATTTGTGATAACTCTTTTTATGAGTTTATACATTCTAATGATTTTGAAATCTTTAATCTTATTTTAAATTCCATAAGGGATTCTCCACTGTATCTTAAGGTTCTTAAGAGAAGCAAAGTCCATAGAAAATATATGTCTAATAATGCAAGAAGATTTATTAGACAGGCTTCCAGGATTAAAGCGGGGATAGTCTACTATAGCCACCTGTAGAATGAGTCAACAGTGCTGGAAAGTCAAAGGATCCAGCAGCTGCTCACCCTCCTCCCCCAAAAAGTGAAACTCACAGAAGGAGGGATCAAGGTGTACAAGCTTACTGCCACTGGGGCAAGTCTACACCAAAGGTCAAGAAACTCAAGACCTGGAGACCTGTGTCTGAAGGATGCACCCATTCAGGAAAAAAAGCAGCTCTTCAGAGAACTCTCCTTCCTCCTCCCCACTGTATTCCATCCAGACTACAACCCTATGATTTAGTTCCACCCACAACTGCAATGGTTTTCCCCCTGGTTTGGTGAACTGCATGTTACACCCTTCTAAGCATTCCTTAATATATTCAAGTTGACCTATCATAATTAATGTTCAGGCTTAGGTTTCCATTTTATTCAATTTTATCAATTTTCCTGATTGTTGGGTTCAATTTTGAAACATCTTTTCATTCCAATCTTTTTGTTTTTTAAAGATTCTATTCCTAATCTTCATTGCTGAATTACTAATTTTGGTGTATGTCTTACTTGACTGTATTCTGCTTTTAGTAAATAGTTTTTAAGAAATGTATATGAGTGATGTATTATGTGCATTCAATATAAAAGGCATTATTCCTTCTATTGTCAAGATTTTGGTCATTTCATTTTTCTCTACAACTCTAAATTCCTGGATGGATAATTTCCATGTAAGCTTAGTATCCAGATCAGTACTTGTCTGAGTGCTTGACTTGCATACTTTCAAATTTTTCAGACATAGAGTTGGAAGAGAGTATGGTGTGTACCTTGTCTGCTCCTCCAGTGTGATGCATTTAGGGACCTTGCTCTGCTTTCTTCACTTGACTGGCTTATGCTTCCTGAGACTCTGAGACAAAGAATAAATGGGAAATTCCAGGCTTCATACTATTACCCCAGATTCTGGAGCTTAGTTTTCCACCCACCTTCACCCTTCCATGAAGACAGCATGGTATAAAAGATATGGCTTTTAACTTCCCTTCTGATTTCTCATGGATGGTGTTTGTTACTGTGACATTGTTCAGTCCTGTTGTTGTTTGTTGGAGAGGGAATTTCACTTTTTATTTTTCATGAAAAGTTAGATGGTGCTGTATTGTATTCTCCTATGGTAAGTCATCCAAAACTGTAAAGCTGGATCTGATTTAAAAGAAAATTGAGATTTTAGTTTTATAAAAATGAAGAAGCACTTTAAAGCATAGGAGTCTTGAGGTGAGAGATAGAGAATGAGAGAGGGAAATGAAAAGAGAGATGAAAGGAGGGAAGGGGAAAGTGGGGTAAGATCGTAACTGGAAGGGATATCACATACCGCTTTTTCACATTAGCACGCTGAGTTGCAAAAAGAAATATGTAATACAACACAAATTAGATATTGTAGGGCCATATTTCATGAATTTGATTTGAGAAAATATTTATATTGAAGGAAAAAAAGAAAAAGAAGGAAAAGAAGTTATAAATGACTGGACAAAATTCTTTACAGACATTTGTTCTTTATTTTTTGCAGATATGCTCTAAGGAAGGACAGAAAAGAGTTTATACTTTCTCCAATGCAATGAGTACTTACAAACACCATTTCATTAAATTCTCACAGTAATATTATCAAATAGGTACTAATGTCTTTAATGTGTAATGGGGAAAGTGAGAAATACCCATTCTAAATGATGTGTAATCAGCCCGACCCTGTCTATGTGGCGCCATTACTTTCATTCTGAATGTATTGAATATGAAATCTATAATGAATTTGTAAAGCATATATGTCATATGAACAGAACTGTAACATGTGTCTGGTGGACTTGAGGCATAGACGTTTTTCTAACTCATTTACCTAAAACCAATATAATTGCTAGGCCGTTTGCAAGTACTTAGAACTACCTGTTGCCAGTCCTCACAGTGGAAGATATAATGCCTCCGGGATGGTGAGGTGCACCCTGAACCTCTACCAAAGCTCAAGCCTATTTAATGAGGGAGACAGTGGATAGATTAAAATAAAGGTTAATAGAAACCCTCCTAGGAAGTAAAAAGCAGAGGCATCTCACAAAGAAGATCCTTCTACATTTTTCCTCCTTTTATTTTGTGCAGGTTATATTCCAGCTGTTTTACAGAGTGGATATGTGAACATCTTTAGTAATTACATAGGAAATAATAAGGCCAGTCTTGTTTCACAGCTAGAAAAACGTCAGAAAGATTATTAATGTCAATATTAATGTTGTAAGGGCAACAGGTACTAAGTTGTAGTTCATATACAACTGCTCTGAGTAATCATATGAAATATATTACTATAAGGTTAAAGCTTGATTTAATTATTAACCTGAAAGTGGAAGAAATTGATGATATTAACTTAAGAGTTTGGGGCTATAAAATAATACTAGAATGCATCAAGAAATCTTTGGCTTGCCAAGAAGTACAACCTTAACACCCATATAATGAATTATAGTGGTTTGGTTATGTGCTATGTGCTCATATTTCTCCTTGTTTTTTCAAACCTACCATAAAATAAGGCTACGAGAAATATGTTGAACATTACTGCAAGAGTGAAGATAAAACTGTTTATATTTTACAAATGTGCAATCCATGTAGATGGGACAAAATGTAGAATTTCTCTCAAGAGTACCTTGTTCATAGTTGGCCATGTAATATTCAACATTCAGCACTTCAAAGTATCAGATTACACAGGAGACACAGTCTGACCCTTGTAGTAATATTTTCTTCCCTGGGTAGTAGTGGACATTGGCATAGTGGGAGTTTTGGATCATGGATGCAAGTTTTCAATTTATTTGTGCTTGATAAAGATACAGCTTCTTCTTTGCTCTAGAGGAGAAAGGGGAACTCCACTCACCAGGCTGAGTGAAAAACATTTTTTTTCTTGAACTCTCTGCCAAAATATATTTCTCTACACATTTTTCTTTCAATCACCACTTTCTTTTCGCCTGACTACACTGCAGAAAATAATACACAAAATGATTCAGAGGTATCGGCTTTTCCTTGACCTTAGTTTAGAAAATATTTTGGAAAGTCTAATAGTCAAACGGAGAAGCCAAATGTGAGACAGAAATGGGCTCCATACACAGGTGGCCCTGCTTCCACATCTCACCACAGTACTTTATTTAATGAAGAGTATAGATGGAAAGGAATGGGGAAAAATCATTATTTTTTCCACACTAGCATCTGGTGTGTATGGATTCCTGTCCAAGGGTGAATATAGTTTTATTCTTTTAAAGTCAGTCCACAAACAAGAAGTAGGGGGTCAGTAATAGGGATCTGTAAGTGAACCGAGGTGAAAGGCATTATAACTCTCTTGCTGATGTTGTCTTTTGGTAGCAGAGCATAGGTAGCTGCAAACAAAAGTAATTTATGCTCAGTTATCCTAGCAGGACCTAGCACCAGCCAGGCTGGTCAGCACTCTGTTCTATGAAGAAAAACTCACAGAAAGGAAGAAGTAAGGCTCTATTTCCTTTCTTGATGTGTTCTTTTCTTTATGTTCCTATGAGTAAACCTTTCAAATGAAGGCCTGATGGAGAAACCAACTTTACTTCATGATGTAGCTAATTTAAGAAAAGCTCAAAGGCTTGATCACTGTCATCTATTTCTGGCTCTCTGATTTAGCAGACAGATGAAGTGTACTTATAGCTGACAGATGTGGAAATCCATATATAGCCAGACAAATCTCTGGTGGCCACTGATGCAAAATAATATAAGTTGTTCCTGCAAAGGTCAGTTGAAATTTGCATTAGGATTTTCCTTCCTGGGGTGCGCTTAATGGTAGGATCAGGTCCTCTGGCACTTGTAGTAAAATGTGCCCTCCAAATTTGTCAATTATATGAAGGTAAGATCTGCGTTGAGGAAAATGTACTCTGAGTATTTACCACATTCTTAGACAGTAGCTGTAAGATAATTGAATGAGAATTGTGACATTACCCTTGCAATTACTCTGTTAATTGGCAACTCGATTATCAAAATTAGAGTTCATTAAAGGTATAATGTTTCTTCTGTAAATTTCATCTCCTTTACAAGATAATACAAATATGATGCTCAGTGGGGAGACTTTTATCCACTTGATTCTTTTTATGGCTTACACTTCTGAACACTAAAATGTGATTATCTGTTTCATTCTTTTTAAAGAACTCATCATCACCATTGTTTTTATTTATATGATGTTAGATTGCATCCATAAACTATCTAATCCCAACTCTATACTGTGCTGTGTTTGAGTATGCTTAATTTAATTCACATTTTTCACATTTTATTGCTCAAGAAAATAAGACAGAATTCCAAGATTATTAAAATCCAATTTAGATCTATATAACATTCCATTATTGACCCAATTTAATAATATTTAATTATTTCACTATCATCACTCTAGAGTTGAAATGTTGATTGTATAAAAATAAAGAAGAATAATCAATATTGTAGCAGTTTGAGTCAATTTGTTTTGCTTGTAGGGGGTCCTCACTCTGAAACGTCTTAAGATTTTAAGCAATAAAAATATATAGGATTTTCTTCTATTACCATATATAAGACCATTTGCAAGGCATATTTTAAAAACAACAACAAAAACTACTTCACTAAATGGATCTCTCATTCTCTTCCAGTTGTGATATGAAAATGAGCATATCTCACTGTATGTTTGATAATCCTTTTCATGTGTATATAGATCATTTTACCTCTTTATGCTTGCAACAATTGTCTGCATATATAACACATAACCAGCATTGAGTAAATATGTCATAAATGGATTCTTTCAGGAAATAAATATACAACTTTCTAAAAAGTTAAATTGATTGTTATGTATGTATCTATAGTTTTTATGCATAACATTTTAATTTACTTCTGCAAAGTATGGTTATTATTTACTCAAGTGTGTGAGTAGGTTTTTATTATGCATATATTTAGACTCAGAATCAGAAGTCAGTTTAAATAGGAAACCTAACTATATCTCTTTGCTTCTCAGAAACACTACCCTATATTCTTCAGTGTGCTCAGACATTTCTAGAAAAAAAGAATCATTTTTTCTTGCCAAAAAAGCATATTTTAGTCAGAGTTGAAGTGTCATCCTAAGTTTTTAACCGGAATCCCATCTGCTCCACTCCTAACCTACTTTCCTTGTCTTGCCGTGCAATCAGGAGAGTCCTCAGTGGTAATTACTCATGATGACAATGACTCTGGGTAATTCCTAGAGAATCCTCTGGTAGATCACATCAGATTCTGGATAACTGTCTCTTTAATGAAAGTCTTTTTCTCATTTTGTTAAAAAGATTGTTGTAAAGGCTGATTTTTAAGTGATATGACTTATAACACGTGTATGTAGCAATAGAAGGTTAGTGTTGTAATGGGCAAATTTAGATACATTTGTCATAATTAAATTGGGTTAGTGATCACATTTATTTTTCTAGAAAATAGAATCATGTTAAAAGTCAATTTTTTATTATTCCCACTTACTGGATCAGAATGGCAAACCAAATTTTTCTTCTTCAAAGTCTATTCTTTATTTTTTACTTTAGTGCTTGGAATTAAGCATTAATTCTAACTATCACTTGTAATGTATAACATACAATATTTTTTTTTAAAAAATGACACATAGTAGATGTCTCTATTGAAATGTAGAACAACCTCAATTGATAGAATGTCCTGCAGGGAAATTGGGAGAAATCTGTTTATTGTGAATACTGACTTTTCTTTTTTCATATTTTTTATGATTTGTTTAGCATTAATTAAGTTTAAAGTTATTTCTGCTTTTTCTGTATTAGAGAGTGATCTTTCTAATAATATTGTGGACAATTCATTTGTGTGTGTATGTTTACATTCTATATCATCTATTACAGGTCATTGCATGTTTCAGGTTGGTCCAAACTTTCAGGATTCTATGGAATGATATAAGAACAATCTTTGTTGTTTTATTTTGGGCTTGTATAAAGTAAGAAAACTCTCTGAAAATGACTCAAGGTGTCAGTGATTTGTTATGAATATGATTATAATCTTTGTATGAGTCACTTTCACATTACTGAGACAAAATACCTGATACCCTCCAGTTAAAGGAGAGGTTTTATTTTAACTCACTCTGTCAGTGGATTCAGTTCATGGTTGGCTAACTTTAAGTCAGAAACTTCATGATGGAAGGGCATGGTGGAGAAAATGTTCCCAACCCATGACAAAGAGAAAGCAGAGGGAAAAGGGGAAACCAGGAACAGGAACAGACTTTTCCAACCAGGCTTCATCTCCAAACAGCACATTCAGCTATGAACTCATCAATGGATTAATCCACCTTCTGCCACCCCACCTCTGAACTCGTAAGATTATTGGGAGACATTTTAGATTTGAACCTAACAGTCTTGGAGTGTAAACTACATTACCATGTGGACTTAGCAACACTAAAAGAAGATGAACACTTAAATCTAAGATAGGTCCAGCAGTTGTGTCTAAGAATATTTCAAGAACCTAAAATCTAGTGTCTGGATATTACTGTTTCTTATCTTCTGTGTTTTTATCTCTTGGGCTCTCTCTCTCTCTCTCTCTGTCTCTCTTTCTCTCTCTGTGTCTGTCTCTGTTTCTCTTTTTCTGTTAGTTACTTCTAAGATTTTTCAAGGTTATTCCACCCTTGACCTAATAATCTTATTTCAGAAAATTTACTCCACACTATTATTTGGGGAATTTTTCCAGATTTCATCATCTTGGTTTCTGTATAATTTTTTTTATTGGCTTCCCTTTCTGATTACATACTTTGCATGTTATATATTCGAGCTAACTGCTCTCTCTGTAACTCTAGACTGAAGGACAAGAGTGGATTTGCTCAGTTAGATCTGGTTAGATCACTCCATAGATAACCTGTCAAGCTCTGATTTGACTTCTCTGAGTTGCAGTTTCTTTGCTCACAGGACCTACATGAAATGGTCCCTTTGCAGGCACCATGGGTGGATAAGTCTTTCATATCTCAAGGGTGGTCTAATATCTTCATACACCAACTGTGAAATGTTACTTGAAGATAATATTTTAACCAACTTATTTTCTAAAACTTTATATTTGAAAAACCAAAGAAGTTTTACGTTGTCAAAGTATAAGATAAAATTTAAGTTATTACTTGTAGAGAAGTTTGCTATTTTAAGGGTTATGTTAATTATTTGATGCTGTTCTACTTTCTACTTTTATTAGTAACTCTCCTTATCCACTGTCTTCTCTGACAGTGAAAATCTTGGCTTTTTTTCCTCAATACATTTCCTCATAGTTATGGGTCTTCCTCCACCATTACTGTTGTCACATGGGTGGATGATTCGCTCACTCCCGGCCTTTGACACTGTGTGCTCTGGTACCACCTCTCCCTTGTATGCACATTTCCCTTCTTCTTTGTGTTTGCACAAGCCATCCAGGCTGCACAGGTTACCTCATTCTGTTCAAACACAATAGAACGTGTGGACCTGCTGCTCCTTCCTTCTTTACAATGTGCAAGGACCCTTGCATGGTCCTATTGGATTCTGGCCTGCACTGGTCACAAAGGAAATAAACAAAAGAGGAACGAAGGAAGGAAGGGAGGGAAGGAAGGAAGGAAGGAAGGAAGGAAGGAAGGAAGGAAGGAGGGAGGAAGGGAGGGAGGGAGGGAAGGAAGGAAGGAAGGAAGGGAGGAAGGAAGGAAGGAAAAAGAAAAAAAAAAAGAAATTCCTAGGGTTATTTTTAAACACTAAAAATTTTTTGTGTTCAGTGTTCTTCCTGTGGTTGTATATATTTCCATAATTATTATGATGTCTTTGACAGATGGATTGGCTGGCCATAAAATTCTATCTTAATAATTTTTCCCTTCTTTGCACTTTTTATGAAATAAGTTTTAAACTATTTTAGATTTACATAATATTTTTAAAATAGTACAATTTTTATATATTCCTCTATGTCAGTATCTGAGGTAATCACCTCTCTGTATTTTAGTGATTTATTTCATTGTTTTCTGATATTCACTTTTGCTAATAATAAATTTTTCTTTCAGATAGACTTTAAGACTATTTTCCCTTCATTTTTATGACTTTACTTCAGTGTGTACTCTTATGATAATTTATATTTATTATTTTAGCATTTTTGTTATATTTATCCAATGATTCATCAGATTTTCCTTCATTAATTCTGGAATATCACCATCAATAATTTCTTCAAATATTCCTTCATCATCATTCATTTCAATTTCTTCTTCTGTAAATTCTATTCATTAAATCTAAATAAACCTTCCAATATCTCTCAGTATAGCTTCCCTGTTATGTAACTATTATAACCTCTCTCATCATTTTTCCAGAGAGAATAGATCAATTTTGTCTTTAATTTTAATTCAATCAAAATGTTTCATTTTCTAAAGTTTTAATCATTCCTTTGGAATATTCACTCAGTTATTATTTCCTTGCTAACCATTAATATCTAGAAAAGTTTGAATTGTTCTTAATTGTGATTGCAGTGAATTGACTCCTGTTTTCAAATGCGCAATGATTCCAATTCAAATGTTTGTCAGTCTTTTTCATAAAATTATTTTTCCAGAGTGGTACATGATTATATAATTTGTCATCTACAATTTTGGGTACATATAAATTTTAGTTTTTAGTATTTTGTCTACCAGTAATTTAGGATAAGATTTCTTTGATGTTGCTTCATGTTGTTTTTTAGGATATCGGGAATTTAGTGCTTTCCTCTTCTCCCATGATGTATTACTAATGCATAGCATTTTAAAAATTGCCTCCAACACCATAATTTAGACCACTAATCTGAGATCAGATTTCAAATTACTAGTTTGATCTTCTACCCTGTAATGATGCTGGACTATTCAGGCACTAGTTACGTGGCTGATACAGTTTGGTTCAGTTCTTACTGCAAAGCTATTTCACAGGTACACTTTATATACCTTAACAGGGAGCTATTGCCCCCATAAGGTGACAATTGATTATTGAATTGTGAAAAGGCTTGGATATTACAATATTTTGTGACCATTTAAAGCCTAGTCTTACCCCCAAAATCTTTTTTATTTGTAATGATTACATTTATTCTTACAATAGTCTTTGCTATATTTGCACATTGGCTCTATTTTCCCAAAGGATATAAATACAAAATTAGGATCTGATTCACTACTTCATTTAACTACTTACTATCAAGGAGCCTGAATATAATGTTAAAGGATTGTGTGAACAAAATCAAAATGCACATTATAATATGAAAATAGTAATATTATATATATATATATATATATATATATATATATATATATATATAGAGAGAGAGAGAGAGAGAGAGAACATTAGCCAAAGACAGAAGGCTAGACAATGATGAAATTCTTTAATTATGTTATGCAAATTGCATTTATTTTTAAAAAATCTTCTTTTTGCAAGGACAAATGTGTACACACATTTGCAAATGTCTTACTATCAGAGAAAGTAGAGTTTGAGTCAAGACAGAATACATTTCATTGAATAAGTTTTGCAGGAAAGTTAATAAGATTCAAAAAGGAACCTGAGATAAGAAAAGCAAAAGACATTGAAGAGAAAAGATGAGGTTTTATAATCATATCAGTAAAAAAAGAGAGATAGAAAATAGGCTCGCTAATAAATTAGGGGAAGTATGAAATTGAAGAAATCAATGATAACCTCAAATGACTGGGATGCTAAATTACTTATCAAAAGAAATGAAAAGACATAATATGAATAATTAAAATGCAAAAAAGATCTTTCTAAAATAGGAAGTCACAAAAGCAGGTGATACTTGTGAAACTTGGCAAAGACTGGTAAAGTCTACTGCAGTAATCTATTTTGCATGGAATTCAGAAGAAAAGCATATACTTCACATGTGCAAACCCATAATGTTCCATACATTCCCTTGGTTGGAAAGAAACAGTTATTTTTAATGGCCAACAGAGAAAAAAATTAAATTGCAACTACAAACAATTCTCTAAGAGAAAAGATGATTTTAGAGTTAGTGGTCACTAAGTAGTTGTGTTACAATTTATATTGTGCCCAAGTATTTCCTGCTGTTATTGCTTTAATAAATAAAAGATAGATAAATTATGTGCATTAATCAACTAGTACAAAAATTGTGCTGTGGAGTCTGGGAATATAGTTCAGTGGCACAGGGCCTGCCTGGAAAGTGTGAGATGATGAGTTAGATTCCCAGTACCAACAACAACAAAAAAGTTGAAAAAAATCCTGCTATATTAATACAAGTCTATAACCAAGAAAACCTAGAGGAGTATAGTACAGTATGAGATGCTGAGTAACATAAGATTAGACTTTTAAAAGTTACATTTGAAACTATCAATGCACAACATTTTGTCTCCTGTTCTAGAGGTTAGGGTTATAGTTAAGGTTAGGGTTAGGGTTAGGGTTAAGGTATGCAACTCAACCCCTTATTGGGAATAACAGACATCACTTGGCACATTGGCTCACTGCTCTGACACTGTTAAATGCTTAAGCCTGCTTCTTTATTTGAAACCTGGGTTGTAAGGATGAGTTCTAATGTTATAAATGGTGCGTGCATGGCGATGATTGTTGCTAATTGTCATTTGCTTAACACTTCTTTAGTCAACTAGCACTGCCACATTAATCTCTGTGTCTTCCAAACAGATTTTTTAAATGCTCATTATTTTTCAAACTCCTGATTGAGCAATGTTGTATATAATTTCTTTTTTCCTTTAAGTTATAAAGCTCAATATAATTTAAGTCTTGAATTGAAAACAGTCCTTCCTCTGTAATAACATGTGGTCATACAGCATATGTTTCACAGATTTTCTAATGTTATGGCCAGAATCATTTTTATTACAACAAAAGCACAATGGTTTAAATAGAGTCAAATATTTAAGGTTATATTAATTACTTCCTGATAGTGCTATAAGTAGTAGTTGAGGTTTGGGCATGATATTCTGTGAACAAACTCAAATAAAAACAGCTGATATTGTATCTTCTGTTGGATTCATTTGTCAGCACCTGAAGTACCTTATGCACCTTGCTGGGTATTGCTAAAATACTTCATTTTTCATTATATTTATTTTTCAACCAGAAAAAAAAGTTGTAGTGCTTTATGTTTTGTCTTTTAAGCCATTGCTTCAACCATTGGATATTTCATTATCAATTGAATTTATTGAACATTTAATCTAAAATCCTGAAGCTCTGTTGAAACTTAGACTTAGAAAATCTATTGATTCTTTCAAATACATTGGTAAATTAGCTGTATTAAATCTGACAATATGGGGAAGGAGGATGGAAATTAAGAAAAACTTTGAACCGGTAATACTATGCTGTCTTCTGCTATTAATATTTAAAGGAAAGTTTGAAGGTAAATTCAGGGCTTCCCATTCTAAGGTGTGTTACATAGATGAGTGGTACCAGCATCACATGGACACTGGGTATAAATGCAATTTCAGGCTGTGTTTTCACAGATCCTTAGGTGATTCCAGTGATGGTAAAGTATGGGAACGACTATGAGCTTTTTTTTTTTTTTTTTGAGACAAGGTTTTTCTATGTAGCCCAGAATGGTCTTAAACTTGCAGCCATCCTCTCGCCTCAACTTCCTGAGTGCTGAGACTACAGATATGCACTTCCAGGCCCAGTCTGTATAAAATTTTAAATAATAATACAATATTATATGTAAAATTAAACAAAATTCTGGGTACCTTTTGTGTGCAAAATATATGTAGTATGCATGTATGTATGCATTGAGAGAAGAAAGATATTTGTAAAAATGAAGACATTTGTTAATTTTGAAAGAAGCACCTGAATATTTTAGTATTGTAATATATGATAGCATTATTGATATCATTTTCTAAGCTGTCTAGCATTTTGACTTATTCTATACCATATGGACATATATACATTTTAAATTATCTAAAATATCCAAAGTTTAAACTCACAGGTACATAATTTCTTAGTAATTTACATAAAAATAGCACAAAACATATCTTCATATAGAGATGTCATAGAATATGAATTCATTATTAATTCCCTCAGCAAATATTTGAAAACCTATTATATGTTGGGCCACATTTTTTGAGCTAGCAATGAGATCATGGACAAAATAATGTTTCTATTAATATATAGTCTTCGTTCATCGTTTGGGATTAAAATGCAGGATCAGTTGACTTTAATGTTAGTTTTTCATCTCAATAATATTATTCTAGCTTCTTTTTTATCAAGCAGCATTTAAATCAGTATTCGTGATGGTTATGGAAACATTGTTCCAAAAACACTAGATTTGGTTGCTAGTTGCACCTCAAGATTCTAAAGGAATGACCTTGAGCACGGCAGTCTTCTAGCCTTGTCTATTTCATTTTCATACTGGTAAAGGTATCAGCTTTGAACTTTATCCCATGAGATTATTTGAACAGCCAATTTGATAATGAGTATGAAACTTTACTGTAACTGCTAAAAAGTAATATATGTGATATTCAAAAATTATCTCCTATAAGTCACCAATTGTATATTAACCAGTTGCACACAATTATATTGTCTCTTTGACCTCAAGTAAATTATTTTATCTTTTTGTACAGTATTAGAATTCCTTTAAAGGAAAATGATAACATAATTTTCATAGAATTACTTTAAAATTGTTATATGATCAATGTGCTTAGGCTTTTGTTATTGAAGTTATACTAAAATCCTTATCAATCAAACAAAATTTAGGCTAAAATTTTTTTTTCTGCATCCAGGATGGAGCTCACAACCTCACGTTTACAAAGTGGGAACTTAGCCAACTAAGCTAAACTCCGGAGCACTAGGCTAAATTTAAATGCTTTAAGACTCGGTACCTTTAACAAAAGCCTTCACTGCCATATAGATGATCGTTAAGTCTCTTCAAAAGGAATTTTATTTAATCCTATGCTGACTTCATGACACATTTTAGAATATGTTTGACTTAAAAAAAACAATTTTGTGGATCTTAGCTACTGCTTTGAGTCATTGTAAAGCAAGATCGAAAAGAAGGTAAAGAGTAAGGCGTGGTGGCGCACTCCTATCATACCCGCAACCGGAGAGGCTGGTTTAGGAAGAACCTAAGCTTTTGGTCAGTCTGATCACTTATCCATTTAGTGAGATGTGTCTGAGAAATAATTGAGTACATACATACATACATACATACAGGCTACAAGTGTACCTTGATGTAATGACCCTCTATTCATCCTCAATACTGTGGAAACCAACAAATAAATAATAAAAAATAAACATATACAAAAATAAATAAAGAAGATAAAGTTCTATGTTCTCTATGGACTTTTAGATTTCAGATTAAATTTTAAATTTATTCATATAGCTCTAATGTCTGCCAAATTAAAAATAAACAACTTCTAGTTATGGGCATTAAATGAAACATTTAACAAAGAGTTACTTACTAGCTTGGATGATTAAAAATAATAGTCTACCACTGAATAAGGTACTTGTCTTTACTTACAAGCTCAGATCATGTGTGAAGGCAGAAATGTGGAGCAGGTAGATTTAAAGGTAAGTGGAAGTATTAGACTTATTATAGTTAGAACTGGGTTTTTGGAGCAGTATTATTAACTTAAGTAAGGGGTGAGATTCTTTTCTACTTGCAGGTAGCCTACAGAAGCACTTGAACAGGAATTACACTGAGCACCTTCTGTGGTGACACTAGGTAAGAGAGCTGACCGTCTGCAGCCAGATGGTAAAATTCACCTCCTCTGAAGATGCTTGTTGAAGTTTAAAACCTGGTGAATTCATGGACCAGCTCAGTTTGCCTGGTGGAGAGCATTTTAGAGCTGGTCACAGGGAGGACTCAAAGTTGGTCATTTGCATGACTACCAGGATCCCAGGATTACCAAGGAAATGACAGCTACTTGTCTCATAGAGCTGATTTATTCATTAGAGTTAGTAAGGTCTTCTTTGATTGGTAACACTTCTAGAAAGGAAGTAGCAGGAATCACACACCAGCAGTGTAAGTTTCAGAAGGTTTATTGTGTTTTTTTCAATCTTCATTTCAATATACTTGTGAATGGGATATTTTTTCATCCTGAAAACCTTTTTATTTTGTCTAGTTCCATAGTTTGACACTGTATATTTATTTTATTCAAATATTCCTGTAGTTTCACACTCCTCTTTTTTTGAGTTGTTTTTTATAGTGTACTATCTCATTACAACTCAATGAAAATGACAATAGGCAGACTGACTTAAAGCTAAATGAGTCTGGCAAAGCAATAAACTTTTCACTGGCCATCAGCAGATTGCACTGTACTTAGGTGAACTGCATTCTCCTTGAATGTACTTTTAAATGGGTCATGTGCATTGTATAACTACTTGTTGAAAACAAAGGAAAGATAACTGTACAAATCATTAAAAACTGATGTAATTTTCAAGCATCATTAAAAGCTAACATCTCTACAGCAATCAGCATAATTTTGAAATATAAAGATGGTAGAAACAGGCATGTGAATCTCCAGGTAAATTTGTCAACAGCAAGCAAAACCAGCCTGAGAATCTAGGAAGAAAATATAATAAATGGGTACTAATTTAGGCACATATTTTTAAACTATCAGAAGTTACAGTGCTACATGTCTTTCTATCCAGAAAGGCACATGCTGTAGGGGTTTTACTTTTCTTGAGATGTCCCTGCACAAAATTAAGAGAAAAAGTCAATTTTAAAATTAACTGCATTAACTTTTGTATTTGAGAAAATAATGTCAGTTTCCTAACTGTACATCAGTAAGGAAATATTAAATAAAACATAATACAAAAACAAAAATGTAATGACAAATACATTTATGTATAGGTATAGAAATTTACTGTTAAATTCTTAGTTAAAATAAGCAATACAAAAGAGCATTCATGTTATAGTATGCTATGACACATGAATCTTTCTTTTCTCTTTTCTTCCTTTATTTTTACTTCCTCTCTCTATGTATTAGCTTCCCCATTGTAGGGATAAAACACCAAACACTCACCCTAAAGGGTGAGAGATTTTTGTCTCAGGGTTTCAGAAGTTCCAGTCCATGTATTTATTGGCCATTCATCCTTCTTTTGAGATGTGCTTATTCATGAATGAATAAAGTAGATGTGGCATTTCCATACAATCAAGAAGTGCTCTGCCCTACAGGATAAACATGAGGCATTTGTAGAAAAATGAAGGTAACTTGAGACCAAAATGTTAAGTGAAACAAATCAGACACACAAACCTAAATACTACATTTTTCTTACATGAGAAATCCAAAATACAAATAAAAAGCAAAATGACAGGTAGATAATAGACACAGGGAGATAGGATTTTTCAAATGGGAAAAGAAATCAAGAGAGAGCAGGAGGGGAAGGGAGAGGAAGAAAAGAGGATGACAAAAGAAGCGGAAGTGTATGTTTACGCACGAACTTCCCACAATGAATGCAATCATCATGCGATGCAAAAACGTACTACGAAAAACAGAAAACATTTGAAAATTGCTAAAAAGACTAGACCCAGTCTACGGTCAACTCACCCCAAGGCAAAACATTATGGCGGGAAAGCATGGCGGACGGAGCAAGGCTGCTTATTTCATGGCAGCTGAACAGCAAAGCACAAGGAAAGACAGTAGAGTGGAAGGGACAAAGACCTGGTCCAGGACTACCCCATGACCCACCTCCACCGCCTGCGTCCCACAGCCTCACAGTCCAGCCGGCTATGAATTTATCAGAGCTAACCCACTGATGAATTTATGGCCTCCACAATCCATGTACCTCTCCAGGAATCTCCTAATTCAGTCAAGGAGTCAATCAAAATTCAGCGTGGCCCGCCCTCCTTATCTCTGTCACTCCTTTTCTTCTTTCCTCCTTTCCTTTTTTCCTCCTTCCTTCCTTTCTTGCCTCTTTCCTTCCTCTCTTCACCATCTACCCTTCCAATCTTCCTAACTACCTGGCTACCTACCTATTTATTTACCACTCTTTCTGTTGATATATTCATTCATCAAGGCACAGAAATCAGAAGGATGAACAGAAATATCCAGTTAATCTTGATATTTATGATAATTTCTGAAAGTGAAGCTGACAGAATCTAGATAGCATTTGTACCTATTATATTATGT
This sequence comes from Hydrochoerus hydrochaeris, assembly GCA_004027455.1. Classification (NCBI taxonomy): domain Eukaryota; kingdom Metazoa; phylum Chordata; class Mammalia; order Rodentia; family Hydrochaeridae; genus Hydrochoerus; species Hydrochoerus hydrochaeris. Next base: position 28,127 of record PVLA01002065.1, read on the forward strand.
TTTTCTTTATACTTTATTCTCTACTGCTGTACAACAAAGCACCCATAAGCTTGATAACTTCAGACAACTACTATTCATTGGATTATCTTTCTGTGCTTGGTAGTTTGGGGAAGGTTCAGTGGGGAAGGACTGTCTTGTTTTATTTGATGCCTCTGTTCATTGCTGTGTCTAAAAATAGTAGGTAGTTAAGGACTGACCAGTTCCAAATGACCAAATGTCTCTAGAGCCTGTGTCAGAATGGCTGAGATGGCTAGCACTCTCTCCAGGTGATATTTATCTAATTTGTTCAGAAGGCAGCAGTATTCCAAGAGGGAAAATAATGCAAACACAAACCCTCTTGAATCCACATCTCAGTCATTACCAAATGTCTTTTCTGCTGTGAGTCTATGGTCAAAAGTATCCCGTATTCAAAAAAAGCAGGAAATAGACTTCATTTCCTCATGAGAAGAGTTGTAACAAATTATAGTCATATTTCATCCAACCCATTGTACTATATTAAAGTTTTGTAATAAGTGTGAATTAGTTTAATAAGAATAACAATCAAAAATAAAAAAAGACAATTAAAACTTTTGCTAGTCATGAAGTCATGGTTTGCCCAACTGCCATCTGTGTCTTTCAGTTACTCAAGAACTTATTTCTATTATAGTGAAATGTGTTTACTATTTAGTTAGGAATGATTCTGGGACTTACATACAAAAATAGTTCTGAGTAAGTTTCAGTCTGTGTAAAGAAATAAAGAAATTCATGCCAGATGTGAAATTCTAACATGCATGTGAAGTACATATATATTTCTATTTGCTACTAAGTGGCAAGGAGTAAACAATCCTGCATAAAATTGTATTATCATCCTGTGTCTGTGTAGCTGTAATGGATTTAAAATCTCTCTTCCTTACAAACATTTATCATTCAGTATTTTAATGGCATATTGCTCTTCATTTTATGTAATAATGTCATATTGAAAAGAAACTTAAAACATGAATTATTGTAAAGGCCATTGTAATTAGTCTTTCGGCTTCTCCCCAAATGAATCCAGTGATGAATTGTTGTGTTAGGCAAACAAGGCTGAATCTTTCCACTTCAGTTGTGGAGAGGAACTGCCCTCTCCTGCTGCATTCTTAGAACTTACCTGACTCATCAAAGTCCTTTATCTTTTCTTACTCCTCCACCCCGAGAAGGAATTTCCTCAACTGTAGAAATTCCAACAAATATAACATGAATTGATTTTATTAAGGCAGAGTTCTACCTCCAGTACTTATTTACTCTGTCTTTAGCTTCACTTTTTTCTTGTCGCTGATACTCTGGTTCCTTTCCCTACTCCTCAGAAAAGCAGAAGCAAACATGCAAAGAACCATACTGACCAGTGAACCAAATGATATATCTCAGGCAAGTACCAGCTGCAGAGCCCAATTTTTATGCAGATGTGTGTGGTGTTTATCTTTTTTTTAATTGCTGATATAATATATGACCTTCCCGAGAGACAAGATGAAACAAATGACCCAGAGATTGAATTCATAAGGAAAAGAGATGACTAAACAGATCTGTTTATCTCAGCAGGAAGAGAAATTGCCAAAATTTTCATTTCCCAACAGAAAATTGAAGACTGAAATTATGATAACTCAAGGAGAACTTAGAGTATTTACCTACAAGGGTGTGGTTTCCATGTTTCAAGAAATCACAAGGGTAGTGCAACCCTTGGGAGCAGTTACCACCCAAGGCACAAAATAATGAAGGGAGAGGCTGATTCACGGTGATTCACCTTTGCTAACTGACGGCTACTTAGCAAGATAAGGAATGAGTGAATAAATGCCCTAACCTCAATCTGCTTCTTTATTTCTACTCCAGCTGTGACTTTCCATTGGTCAAATCATAATGAAATCCAGAAGGTGCAGGAGCCTATCAGTGGATGGAAAGGATGTAAGAGAAGAGAGAGGCAGGATTGGAGGAAGTGTGGAGACGGAGGAAGGCTGCACAGGGTTGCAGCTGGAAATACCAAAGACAAAGATAAAACAGGCATTTTCTCTTTAGTTCTCAATCTTTATTTACAATCCCTAGAAGTGACTTTCAGTGGAAGAATTGTGAAAACTCAAGATAATTACTATTTAGCAGCCTTGCAATTTTTTATGCTTTATTTCTCTTGGGTTAGATTGCAAGCTACCTGAGAACAAAGATCTTGCTAATGTTATATACCAAAGTATCTGCATTCAATATTTATTGAATTACATTGAATAATAAATGTATGTTGATAGTTTTACTTGTTTTGAAAAAAAGAAAATGGCTCATCTAGGGAGTTTTAAAGATAATTCACTAGACCTCAATGTTACTGTCTTTCATGAACAGGTGAGTTACATTCCTTCAGCTGCCAACATTGTGATAATTAATCTACCATAACTTTTGCTTATATCATAATCTTTGCTCTGACAGCTACAATAAAGTTGGATTCCCCGAGAATTTGCCAATAGCTTGAAAATCCTGTGATGAAATGACTAGTCAAGTTAGTGTTGATGGCATCTGGCTAGAGTGATCCATCACTAACCCTGGGCATCAGGGATATCTAATGGCTCCAGTTATATTCAATCTATTTTATGCAGCCATGCTTGACTATGCAACAAGAGTCCTCCGGGTTGATATTAGGATATATTTTGATCCCCTAAAAGACTTTTCCACTTCAATAACTTGCAATCCCCCTCAAAAGTCCTTGAGGCAGTTGTTCATGAACTATTGCTTCCTGATGAAAACATACTCAAAATGTCCTAAAAAGGATTTCAGAAAACTTTATAGGCATAAGAGAGCAGTTGTCCATAAACTGGAGATGTCTTAATGCATGCTAGGTTTTGTTAAAAATATTCTAAAATAAGTCAATACAAAATTTTCAAAGCCATTGCTATTTTCTTCCTTTGTCAGTTTACTAATAATCACCAAACAGAATTGACATTCATAGTAAAAATAATCTATGTGTGGGTAACATTATTTATCAATAGTTACTATATTTTACAAAATGATATGATAAATTGCATTTCCCCAGATGCAGAAATTAGCTTTATTCATCAACTTTCACTGAATTTGACTGAATCTCATATTTTCTACCCAAAAACTATCGATGGTACAGTCATCTAATCTCATATATTCGAACTGGATAAAGTATGAAATTTATTTAATCAAAGCCTCTTATTTTACATGTGAAATTGATTGAATCAGTCGATGTTATAGCATTCATTAATGTCCTAGCCTGAATTATGCTGCAAGAGCCTTGACCACTACTGGTCCCATAATTGGATGTTTGCTCATTGTTCTAGTTTGAAATTATAGCCGCCAGTTTATCAGATGATCCCTAGTAGTTCTCATTGCTTGGTGTTCTTCATAACCCTTTGACATTCTCCCTCTCCAGCATGTTGTATTGTGATTTGCATATGTCATGAATCGATGGCAAATACTATTTTGCACCTAAGGCCAGCCATAAGAGGTGCTGTGGTTGTTTCTTCACATCCTGGTTCTCACGAGAGAGCTGTGCTGCATGTTTGAGCATCTCTTTGAAGACCCCACTGGGGTGCAGAAGTGAGGACGGTAGGCAATAACCAACAAGGAACTGACCCTTCTGCTATACATTTTAAATTAGCTTGGATTCAGATGCTCTCTGCCTTGTCCAAGCACAGAATGACTGCAGTATCCACCAACATTCTACCTGCAGCCTTGTAAGAAACCCTGACACAAAATCTGGAACCCAGCCTCTGGAAGATTCCACAGAATACTGAAACTATGTGAGACATTAGGTGTTGTGTTTTTAGCAGATAAGTTTGGGGTAATTGTGGGTTATATAGCAAAATAGGATAATTATAACAAAATATTTAAGTGTTTCCTCAGAATACCCAACAACTATGAAATAAGGAATCATAACAACTAATTAGGTATTAGAAAACTAAGTGGGAAGGAGTTGGAATGCATAGATCTCTCCACCTGTGGTTAAGTTTATAGATAGGTGACTCTCCAAGCATGTATAACTATATGGATTTTTTCTTCCAAATAAAGACTTATAACTTTCATTTGATTCTCAAAGGCATATATAATTTCCTGCACATTAAGTCCCTGTTCTTTGACTCATAATATTATGTGCTGGGATCATTGAATGCAGAGTAAATGATCATTTTTGTTATCACTTCAGAAACTTTCCCTATGTCTGAAGCAGTGGGCACTCAGTAAATGGGTGTTGTCTGAGTGATTGTGTAGGTTCACATATTGGCATGTAAATATATCCAGCATTCTTGATACACCATCACTGAAAGCTACCTACTTTCAGTTGTTTCTGTATTCTCATGCATCCCTCAATTCTTGTCCCAATTATTAAGTATTTAGAGATGTTCAATTTGTGACTACAGACAATCAGTAGCTGAGTGATCAAACTAAGATATCTTTGGTTTTCTTAGCACGGTATACTAAAAAATTTATATAGTTGAAACAATGAAGTGGTTGTGCATAAAATCCCTAGACACTTTTTTATTTTAAAGTGGATAAAACAGAATAAAACTAATCAAAACAAATCAGTGTAAGAGATACAGGACTTCAAAACATTGCAAAATCAAAAATAGTTACCCTAGTGCCTTTTGATGTCTTCAAAACAGCTGCAGATAACTTCAGACATAGTAAAAATCAAACAGAATAGGATAGAAACAATAAAAACAAAACAATTAATGCAATAAGAGATTTCAAAACAAGCCAATAGTGAATCCAAAGTTGCCAGTAGTGAATCCATAATATATCTTGCTAACTTTGAAATAGCTGTTCATTTTATGGGATTTAACATAATCAAACAAAACAAGAGAATAAAACCCAACCCAAGAAAACAATGGAAGTGATGTACAACCTCAAAACAAGACCATGGGGAATCAACAGTGGCTACAACCCTCAGGAGATTCCCCCACTAGATGCCACACTGTGTACCATTGTCCTCTGAATAGATGATCAGACCACTGGCCCTAGACCTGCAAGGCCAGTGAAACACCAGAGCACCACAGGCATCCAATTGCATTTCACCTCCATAGCTATCATCACAGCCTGTGTTTCTCTGGATCAGCTGGTTGCTTACCAGGGTGGGGCAGGGGGCACTGGTACTTCTTGTTTGCCAGCCCACACACTGGAAGGAGATGGAGTCTGGCTGTTCCCAGTCCAGCAACAGCCTGCACAGAGCACTGGTTCCCAGACTGGGCTTGATGGCTGATGAGGCCTTGTTCTCTTCACCCCACCCCAGACACATTTTAGAACATTTTTCTATGTTCAGTGCCAATAGGTGTAAACAAGGATAGGGTTTTATTAATGTTCTTTGACACTCAGTAGTACAAGAAATCAATGACCCCAAATTAAAACAAAAACAAAAAAGACTTGAAGTCCCATACAGTCCTGACTGCTTATTGCTTTAGAATTGAGCCTACCACACTTACTAACATCCTGCCTGTCCCTTTTAAATGGTTACGTATAATCTTGTGTATTCTTTATGGGAATCTATGTCTACCCACAAAATTAGTTTTCTTTCAATTGAGACTAAAAGTTGATGGGCCTCAGTTCACCTGTGCTTTTACTAAAAGGCAGTATTTTGCAGGCCCATAAAATGGGCTCAGCTGTGATTAAGAACTGCGTGGAATTACAGCTCCTTCTACAGTCAAAGTAAGATATCAAGTTCCTGCTTTGGCCTTGATGAGCCAGGTGCTCATTCAGTACTAACAGTCATGGTAATGTGTTCCTCTTTAAATTCAACAAAAATTAGTTTTTATTCAAAAGTTATGAAATTTCTTTTAGAAAACCACTATTTTCTTCATTCTGTTACTTCCAATATATTTTCTTACATATGGGAATATTTCACTTTAATTTTTGTGCACTCATTTAGGAAGTAGGATGCAGCTACTGGTAGAGCTGAACATTGCCACATGGAGAAGCAAATATGGCCAATTAATTCTGGTAATGCTCAAAGTGAGAATACTTTATAAATGAAAAATATAGGCTTAGCAAATTGATTTTTCTTAGATACATTTTTGTTTCTCTTATGAACATACACATAATTCTATTTTCTCAAGATGCTTGTTAATATAAAGTTTTTAGAAAAAAAAGAGGAGATGAAAGCAGATACATATGTTTAAACCATATAATAATTTATAGCCTCACAATAATGCACTGCAATATAGACCAGACTCAGCATGGTAATTAAACTGCTCATTAACTATCTGCTAATGCACACCCACATGTCTCTAACTCTTACCAACCATCCACAGTTCTGCTCATTAGACCCAGAGCAAAAGATCTATTCTCAAATGTCCTTTCATTCGGTGATCATTTTGTAACTACATAAACTCCAATACTTATTTTTCTTCTAGGTTGTAGGGCAGGCATATTGTAGCTTTTCTATATCTGATGATGGGGGATGGTAGAGGAGGAGATAAACGGCTCATTCAAAACCATTGCAGTAACAGTTTTGAAATCCTAAAAGTGGTTTAAATAATGTTGTGGTGACAATCTCCGCAACCTTGTTTTAGCTTTATTTGCCTAGTGTGTTGTTTTCATAGTTCTTGTTGTAAACTGAATGGTGTCTCCCTGACAATTTCATATGTTGATGCCTTAGCCATCAAAGTGAATATATATATATAGATATAAGGTTTTTAGGAGATAATTAAGGTTAAATGAGTTTAAATAAGTGGAGGGTCCTGATTTGATGGGTTTGGAATTGCTGTTCATATAAGGAGAGACATTAAATCTCTATCTATCTATCTATCTATCTATCTATCTATCTATCTCTTTCTGTGTCTCTCTCTTTCAGAAACAAGGAGAAGGCAGCAGTCTGCAACCCAGGAAACTTTTCTACAAGTGTCAGAAAATATGAACTTCCACTGTTTAAGTCACCTAATCTGGTATTCTGCTTATGATAGCCCCTAAAGTCTAAGATGATTCATTTTAAAAATTAAACTTTTCTCTTTAGTTCACAGGAAAATTCCCTACAGTTAGAGACATTCATACTTCATAATTCCTGGAGAAAAAAGAAAAGGAAAGTGGCTCTTGAAACAAAATATTTCCCTTTCCAATTTAGCCTCCTAGAGGTCTCTGAAAATGGCTCACATAGATAAGAAATGGAATCTCATCACCAGCTGGATTTCTAGATTGCATGTTAAGTTTTGACTGATTTGTGGACACTTAACTCTTTGCTCTGTGAATAGCCACATCCTTTGGAGGCATCAGGCCCTCTGTTGGTGGTATATACACATTTGATTTAAATTTTATGCTCTGTAAAGCCCACATTACTCATGTTAGTAATACAATGATAGTTTTAATATTTGCACAATTTTATTCCTTTTACTATATTCCTGCTAAGCATGAACTGGTGAAATGTAAACTGTCTTCTTTTCACTCTTGTCTACCATTCTTCTGTTGTTCTTACACAACAATTCCAGCTTTAGTCTCAAAAGTCCTGATGTTTCAGAGTTCTTATTTGGCTCAGCTTTTATTCAAAGATATTTTGAAATGGTAATATCACTTGTAAAGAATTTTCTCTTCCTCTGGGACTAGTAATCGTGTTTTGTATTGCTTCTGAAGTGTAACATGGGAAGGAGGTAATATATCTTTCAAGTTGAGTGCTTTCATTGTCACTGGTTTTCATTTTTCACACAGGCTTTGACATATTTGAGTGGGTTGGTGGCGATTCTGTGAACAACTATGAACCTGGTTCATCAACATTCCTAGCTTCCTCCCACCCATTTCATATACAAACTGTAAAACCTAATGGATGATGCCTACATGAGCAGTTTTGTTCTTTTTAAATTCTTCCTGAACCTTGTACTTTCTCTGGTATTGATTTCCTTTGCCATTGTCAGCACAGCAGATTGAGTCGCTGGTGTGCATTATCCTTCAGGGATCAATATGTGACTTTTTCTATAGCATGACTTAAATTTCAGCATAGAATCCAAAGATCCAAGATGAATTTGAGAAGATACATCAGCATAGTTTGGCGGAGGCTACATAAATTTATGAAACAATATGAAGATAAATACCAGTAGAAGGAAATTATCAACCAAATTTACTTGTTATTTTAAAAATCTGTTCTTAAAAATAATACCATCTTTATATTAATGAATGTATAGAACAAAGTTATGGTAACATGATGGGTAATTTTAACAGTAGACGATAATCATAGTGCTATAAGCTATAATGGCATTACTTTTGAACAACATAAATAGATCCCAGTACTGACATTTTATTATAATTATTCAGTCCTAGTAAGTGTATATATTAATGAGTTGCACCATGAGTTTTTTTTTCTATGTTAAAGAGAATAGAGTTTGACACCAGCCACCATCAGAGATGGTTCCCGCCAGTAACCTGCACAGATCTGGGAGGCAGCAGCCCGTCCTGACCCTGCACACACACCAGCCACCATCTAGGGTGCTTTTTGACAGTAACTAGTGCAGGCTGGGAAAAGCAGCAGCCAGCCCCGCACCAATGTGCCCAATGGCCACCATCAGACACCAGAAACTAGCACTGGCCAGGGGAACCAGCCAGTCATGCTTTGGAGAAATTGTTGTCAACACAAGAAGTGCCTGAGAACACACTACCCACTTGTCCAGAAGAACCCAGGAATATGTCAAGACAAAGAAGCAAAAGGCAGTCTCTGGACTCCAACCCATGCAAAGCAAGTCCAGGAGATATAAACATGGAAGAGACTGAGAGTTGTACAACTGAAGTTTCTAAAGTGATGGCAACTGAAGTAAAGAAACAACTTCATGAGGTTATAAAAGAAATTAGAACAGAAATACTATCTCAGATAAAAGAAGAAATGAAAAACGTAAAAAGAATTGCTTAACATCTCTAAAGAAGAAATAGATAAAAAAAATATAGAGGAGCAAAGTAAAATGAAGGAAACCTTGAATGAACAATACAAAAAATATTTAGAATGCAAGAAACAGATTCAAAGAGATATCCAGGAAATTAAAAGCTCCACTGAAAGCTGTCAAAACCACTTGAAAGAAACTAAAGATAGACTTTCAAACCTTGAAGACAGGTTTGCAGCTAGTGATTGCAAAAGGAAAGACCTCTTAAAAAATAACAAGGAACCAGGAAACAACAATTCAACAACTGCAAGGTAACACAAAGAAAAGTAATTTAAGAGTGATAAATGTCAGCAAAAAAGCAAGGGTCAAAACAAATGACATAAAAAATCTATTTACAGAAGTAATAGTAGAACGCTTCTTAAGCATGGGAAAAGAACATGACACACAGATAAGTGAGGCATAGAGAACTCCAACTAGCCATAACCAAAATAAATCTATATCCAGACATACAATAATCAAAATCCCAGAAATTCAACATAAGAACAGCATATTAAAAGCTGTTAGAGAAAAGAAACAGATCACCTATAAAGGAAAACCCATCAGAATCATGACAGACTTCTCAAAACAAATCATTAAGTCAACAAGTGGTTGGAGTGAAGTATTTCATGTCCTGAAAGAAAACAGCTTCCAACCCAGATTGATGTACCCCACAAAACTATCTTTCAAAATTAATGGAGAGACAATATACTTCTATGACAAAGAATAGCTGAAGGAATTCACAACCACCAAACCAACCTTACAAAGAATATGGAAGAACATTCTAGAAAGAGATAAAAATGACCATGGTTCCATGAATAGCAGCAGATGGGGATTGCCAAGCAGTGCAAGCAATTGAGTGGAGGGGAAAAGTAGGCAGCAAATGGCAGGAAAATAGCAAGTTAGAGAGAAGTCAGTGCAAACTGGGCATAACCATTAATATAAATGGCCTCAATTCACCAATAAAAAGAAATGCAGGAAGAGGGGATCAGGAGACAGCATCCTTCAATATGCTTTACACAAGAAACACATTTAACTCAAAGCAAACCTCATAGACTAAAAGTCAAAGGAAACAAAACAGTGTTCTATGTGACAAGGAACCAGATAAAAGTAGGGGTTGCTTGTTCATCAACTGCAGAATGGATAAGAAAGATATGCATTTTTATACAATGGAAAGCCACTCAGCTATAAAGAAAGATGACCTTCAGGCTCTTGTGGGTAAATAGATACAACTTGAGCTCATCTCATGGGTGAAATGGTTCAGAGTCACATGGGTGAACATTGTGTTCTCTCCCTAGTACAAAAACTAAAGGAGTTAGTGGGATCCAAATTGCACAATACATATTGTGAAAGTGAAAGAGGAAGAAATGTCTAAAAGGGAAGGCAGTGGCCATTGTTAATCTATTGTCTTGTTTTGAAGTCCTGTATTATTTTCATTGTTCTGTTTCATTTGGTTTTATTCTGTTTTGTTTTGATTGATTTTATTATATTTTATGGCATGGGCAGCTATTTCAAAGATAACAAAATATTATAGCAGCCATTATTGACTTCATAGAATCTTGTTTCAAAGCCCTGTACTGCTTTCATTGTTGTGTTTTGATTTATTTTATTTTACTTTGTTTTGTTTAATTTTATTATGCCTAATGGCATAGGCAGCTACTTTTAAAATAAGAGGCATTATGGTAGCCACTGTTGATTTCCTATTATCTTGTTTTGAAGTCTATATTGCTTTCATTGTTTTGTTTTGATTGGCCTTATTCTATTCTATTTTGTTTGATTTTATTATGTCTGATGGTCTGATGGTCTGTTTGATTTTATTATTGTTTGATTTTATTATTTGAAGATAATAAGCGGCATTATGGGAGCCATTGTTGATTTCCTTTTATCTTGTTTTGAATCCCTGTATTCCATTCATTGTTTTGTTCTGATTGACTCTATTCTGTTTAATTTATTTTATTCTCTTCAAAAAAATAAGTAAATAAATAAAGAGAATAAAACCCAACAAAACAAAACAGAGTAAAATTAATCAAAACAAAGCAATGAATCCTGCTTCAGAACTCAGAAGCAGGATAAGAAGAAATCGACAATGACTACCATAATATGCCTTGTTATCTTCACAATAGTGTTCACTCCATCAGACACAGTACAATCAAATAAAACAAAACAGAATGAAACAAAACCAAACAGAACATTGAATAAAACCAAAACAATAAATAAGAACAAAACAGTGACAATATTGGATTTCATACACAAGATAGAAGGAAACCATATTTGCTATACTGCATACTGTTATCCTCCTAACAGATGCTCAGACTATCAGCCTTGGGCCTGCAAAGTGAATCAAACAATACAAGCATTTAGTTGTTGTTGCATCTCAGTTGCTATCAATTCAGCTTGGTCAGCTCGCAGCAAGAGTGGACTGGCTTCTCTCTTCCATGGCTTCTCCTCATGAGATTTCTATACATGCATATGCCATGCTTCAATCAAATCCAGTCTTGTACTCTTCTCTTTCCCATTTTTCTGCCAGGCCAATGATTCTCTTCCTCTTCCCTGACAATAATTTTTTTAAACTTTCTTTTGTCTGGCTAATCTTTCTATCTTGATTAACACTATAACCTCCACAGTGCTTGCCTGGCAAGTGCAAGGTCCTGAGTGCGATTCCTGGAAAAAAGAAAAGCATGCTAACCTTCAATTCTATTCATCTTATAGAATCTATTTTCATTGTATTTTTTAAGACCAGGTCTCTGAAACTACTAAAGGCAGACAAATCAAGATATTGTCACCAGCAATGATTTCCTGCCTCAGACTCCAGTCTCTCAGGATATACAAGCAAGAACACATCAATGGCATTACATCAAATTTAAAACTTCTGTACAGCAAAAGGAACAATTGACAGACTGATAAAACAACCTCCAGAAAGGGAGAGAGGTCTTCACCAGCTGCTCATGTGAAAGAAGATTAATTTCCAAAATATATAAAAAGTCAAAAAAGTTAATAATAAAAAAATTATAAATAAATATACATATGACCTGAACAAATGCTTCTCAAAAGAAGTACAAATGTCAATAAACACAAAACATGTTTCACACCTGTAGTCATCAGAGGAATGCAAATTAAAAAGTCATTGAGATTGTTACATCCAGTGAGAATGGATGTTATCACAAACAACAACTGCAGGCGAAGATGTGGAAAACAAGACTCCATACACCTCGCTGATAGGAATGTTAACTAGTACAGTCACTGGAAAACACTGTGGAAGCTCCTCGAAAAACTAAAAGTAGACCTGCTACTGATTCAGCTATCACATTCCTGGAAACACACTAAAGTGAAATGAAGTTGGCATTCAATACAGACATCTGGATACCCATGTTTATTGCAATGCTATTTACAAGACCTAAGTTATGGAATATCTCCCTACTGTAGGTGTCCACCATCAGATATAAATCCCGTAAGAGTTTATATTTATGGGACGCAATGTGATATTTCAGTATATATATGCATTGTGGCATCATCAAATCAGGCTTTCATATGTGCATTTTCTTGAATTTTTGTCATTTCCTTGCTGTGAGAATATTTATTATCCTCTCTTTTAACTATGTTGAAAGACATATTACATTATTATTAACTCTGCTCATCATATCAACACCACAAGTTATTTCATTTACCTAACTGTGGCTTTTTATCCATTGATTGACATCTTCCTTTTCCCCATTCACTGTAACTCAAATCCAGCCTCTGGTAGCCAATATTGTACATACTATTTCTATGAGTTTGGCTTTTTATAATTTCCACATAGAATATCATATAACATTTCTCCTCTGTGCTAGGGATATGCTGTTCATTTTACTATTGCTATTTACACACTAAGTATCAAAAGTATTAACAAAAATCAATGCAATAAATTTTCTTTAGTCACATATATAATTAAAATGTTTTAAAAATTAATTGCATTATACATTAATTTTTACAAGTATTTTGATAGTTTTTTTAGGAACTTAGGATGTACAATTGATTTCTTTTTTTAAATTTTGTTTTAAAGAGAATAAAACAAAAGAGGACAGAACAAAGCAGATCAGAACAGGACAATGTAAGCAACACAGCACTTCACAAGACAACTGGATATTAACAGTACCTACCATAATGTCTCTTTCTTTGAAATACTTGAGCATAGTTTCACACACAGTAATATCAAACATAACAAAATAGTAAAAAACCATTCAAGAGAATGAAAGTATTATATTGCATTCTGAACCAAATAACAGAAAATGAACAATGGCTACTATATCTCACTTTCCATAAAAAATTTATTTATACTATCACACATACTAAAATCCAGTAAGACACAATATGATAGAACCAATGGTAATAGAACAAAAGCATGGTAGGACTTTAAAGCAAGATGAAATTAAATCAGTAATAGCTGCCATAATGTCCTGTTTTCTTAAAAATAGCTGTTCATACCATCACACATAATAAAATCAAACAAAACAGAATAAAACCATTCCAATTAATGAATGAAAACATTATAAGGCTTCAAAGCAATGTAATGGGGAATCATGATAACCATAAAATCTTATGTACTCTTACCGTTTCTTACACTAGGGAGATGATACAGTATTTATACTTGTGAGTTTGATTTATTTCACTTATGAATATGGTCTCAAGCTGTATACATTTATTTATGAATATCTCAATGTGATCATTCTTTATAGCTGAGTAGTACTCAATTGTATAAAAATATCACAACTTTTTTAATCCATTTTTCAATTGATGGGCACTTAGGTTGTTTCCAAGATCAGACTATATTAAAAATTGTGCTGCTATAAACATGAGTGCACATATATCACTGTGGTATAAGGTTTTCAGTTCTTCTGGGAATATGCCTAGAAGTGAAATAGGACTTCCAATGCCAGAATTTTGAGCAGTCTCTAGACTGACCTCCACAGGGGCTGCACCATTCCACACTCCCACTAACAGTGCAGAAGAGTTCCTTTTTCTCCACAGCCTCTCCAGCATTTGTTGGCAGTTTTCTTGATCCTGGCCATTCTTTCTGGAGTGAGATGGAATCTCAGTGTGGTTTTAATTTGCATTTCTCTAATGACTAATGATACTGAACATTTTTTCATGTATTTTTTTGCCACTAATATTTCTTCAGCTGAGAAGATTGTATTCATCTCAGATGCCCATTTTTAGATTGGGTCTTTGAATTTTGGGGGATCTGATTTTTTTTAATTCTTTATAAATTCTAGACAGAAGTCCTTTGTCTGAGGGACAGTTCACTAAGATTTTTTCTCAGTTTGTGGGTTTTCTTTTCACTATGCTGGAGATTTCTTTCAACATGAACAAACTTTTTAATGTGATGTGATACCAGTTATTGATCCTGGGAAGTATTTCCCATGCAGTTTGATTCTCGTTCATGAATTCTCTACCTACCCTTATGTATTCAAGATTTTTACCTACTTTATCTTCCAACAGATTTAGTGTTTCTGTTTTAATATTTAGATCTTTGATCCATTTAGATTTTAGTTTAGTACATGATGATATGCATGGGCCTAGTTTTAGTTTTCAGCATATGGGTAGCCAGTTTTTCCAGTACCATTTATTAAAGAGATTATCTTTCTTCCAGTGAATGTGTTTGGCCCTGTTATCAAAGATAAAATGGTTGAGTGTGTTTATAGTTGTATCTTCTAGTCTATTCCATTGATCTTCAGATCTGTTTTTATTCCAGTACCATGTTGATTTTATTACAGTAGCTTTGTAGCATAACTTCAAGTCATGGATTGTGATGCCTCCTGCCTTCCCTTTGCTGCTTAGAATTGCCTTGGCTATTCTAGGACTCTTCTGGTTCCAGATGAATTTTAGGAATGATTTCTCTAGATCTATGAGTTATGTTAGTGGTATTTTCATTGGGATTGCATTGAATCTGTGTAACAATTTTGGTAGAATGGCCATTTTCACAATATTTATTCCTCCTATCCATGAACAAAAGATATCTTTCCATTTTCTGAGGTCCTCTTTGATTTCTTTTTTCAGGGTATTATAATTTTCCTGTATATCTCTTTTATTTCTTTCATTAGATTAATTCCTAAGTATTTCATTTTTTTGGATGCTAGTGTGAAGGGTGTGGCTTCTCTTATTTCTCTCTCAGTGATTTTGTTGTTAGTGAATAAGAATGCTATTAATTTTTGAGTATTGACTTTCTATCCAGCTACATTGCTGAATTTATTTATTATGTCTAGAAGCTTTCAATGGAGTTTTGGAGGTCTTTTATGTAGAGTATCATGTGATCTACAAATAATGATAATTTAACTTCCTCTTTTTCTATCTTTACTCCTTTTATTTCTTCTCTCTCTTGTCTAATTGCTCTGGCTAGTATTTCCAGTACTATGCTGAATAGGAGTGGTGATAAGGGACATCCTTGTCTTGTGCCTGATTTTAAGGTAAAGGCTTTCAGTTTTTGGCCACTTAATATGATGCTGGCTGTTGGTTTGCCATAGATGGCCTTTATCATATTGAGGTAAATACCATCTATTCCAATTCTCTGTAAGTTTCTTGTCATGAATGAGTGTTGGACCTTATCAAAAGCTTTTTCTGCATCTATAGAAATGATTATGTGATTCTTACATTTCACTCTATTGATATGGTGGAGTACATATATTGATTTGCCTATGTTGAACCATCCCTGCATGCCTGGGATAAATCCCACTTGGTCATGGTGGATAATCTTCTTGATGATTTGCTGCATCCTTTTTGCCAATATTTTATTGAGAATTTTTGCATCTATGTTCATTAAGGAGATTGGGCTGTAGTTCTCTTTTTTAGTTGGGTCTTTCTCAAGTTTTGGTACTAGAATAATATTTGCTTCCAGAAATGACTTAGGAAGAATTGGTGCCTTTCGACTTCATTGACGAATCTGAGGAGTGTCAGCATTAAGTCTTCTTTGTATTTCTTGTAGAATGCTGCAGTGAATCCATCTGGGCCTGGGCTCTTCTTTGTTGGTAAAGACTGAATTACATTTTCAATTTCATTAATAGAAATTAGGTTATTCAGCAGTTTTACATCTTCTTGGCCCAGTTTTGGTAGTTCATACGTTTCTAGGAATCTCCCCATTTCTTTTGTGTTATCAAACTTATGAGAGTAGAGGTTGTCGAAATAGGTATTGATGATCTTCTGTATTTCCACAAAGTCAACAGTGATTTCAAGTTTTTCATTCCTTATTGCATGAATTTGAGTCTTTTCTTTCCTTTTTTAAATAAGTTTGGCTAGGTGCTTATCAATTTTATTTATTTTTTCAAGGAATACACTCTTTGATTCATTAATTCTTTGTAATGTTTTCTTAGTCTCTATTGCATTAATTCCTGCTCTGATCTTTGTAATTTCCTCCCTTCTTTTGGCTTGGTGCTTGACTTGCTCTTTTTCTAGCTGTTTGAAGTGTAGTATCAGGTTGTTTATTTCTGTTCATTCTGTTTTCCTGATGTGGGAACTCAGTGCAATAAGTTTTCCTCTGAGGACCACTTTCATTGCATCCCACAGATTGTGGTAAGTTGTATCTGTATTTTTGTTTGCTTGTAGATACTGTTTAATTTCTTCTTTTATTTTCTCTGTGACCCACTGATTGCTTGAGAATATTATTCAATTTCTATGTGTTTGTGGGGTTTTTGCAGTTTCTTTTTTCTTTAATTTCTAGTTTCATGGCACTATAATCTGATAACATGCATGGGATAATTTCAATTCTTTTGCATTTACTTAAATATGTTCTGTGAGCTAGTATATGGTCTATTTTATAGAATGTCTCATGTACTACTGAGAAGAATGTGTATTCTGATGTTGCTGGATGGAACACTCTGTATACGTCTATCAAATCCATTTGTTCACGGGTGTGATTTAGTTCTATTATTTATTTGCTGATTTTCTGTCTAGTTGATTGGTCCCTTTGTGTCAGTGGCATGTTAAGGTCTCCCATTATAATTGTGTTATTGCTTATTTGATTTTTCATTTCTGTTAATACTTGCTGTTATGGATTGAAAACTGGTGGTCAACTTAATGCCAGCTGGATTACATTCAGCAGGGTGCTGAGTGTAGATGTTTCACCTGTGAAAAGCTGCCAGCATAAATGGAGATGTGGAGAAGGAGAAGCTATTCACATTAGTGCATTAAGTTGTTAATGGGTTGAGGCATTGTGGGGTCTCTTATGAGTTGCTCTTTGAGCCGTTGGAGGAGCTCTGGTCTTCACATCAAACATTGTTTCCTGGCTCTGGAGGAGAAGGTGTGTGCAGCTTCATCCCCAGGATGAACTCATCACACTGGCTTCCTGGCATGTACTCAACTGTGCTTGTGGTCGGAGGAGCTCGGGGCCTCTGTGTCACTGAGGATGGTTGTGGTGCTTTTCAGGACAGCCCTGGTGTTTTTTGTGAGTGTGACTTCTCAGCTCCAGTGTAGAATCCTCAGCCTATCAGCACATCTCCTTCACCCTGCTGGCATAGACTTTCTGGCTTTCACAGCTGTCCTTTGGGCCTTCCCAGCACCGATCCATAAAAGAGACTGGTGTGAGTCCTTCTTGTGGGCTCTAGACATCCAGCTGGACTCCTGGGAGACATTGTTGTGAGCACTGGATCTTTATCTGGACTCATCTGGGACATTGCTATGGGATTTAGGCCTTTGGCTAAATATTCTATGTCTTTAGTGATATGGACAGATTTCCTGCATTTTCTTGGGTGACTATCATAAAAATAATATTATAAACTCCATGTCCTCATTCTGATTGTTCTCTGCATAACCCATGACAACAACTCTTGCTTTGTATAGCTGGGTGGTCTGGAATTTGGTGCATATATTTAAGATTGTTATCTCTTCCTCTTGAAGTTTTCCCCTAACTAGTATGTTGTGAACTTCTTTGTCTCTTTGGATCATTCTTGGTTTGAAGTTCACATTGTCTGCAAACAGAATAGCTACTCCTACTTTATTTTTGGTTCCTGTTGCATGAAGTATTGATTTCATCCTTTGGCCTTATGTCTATGAATTTCCTTTTGGGTTAGATGGGTTTCTTGTAGAGAGCATATGGTTGGATGTTGTTTCTTGATCCATTCTGCCAGTCTGTTTCTTTTAATTGGTGAATTGAGGCCATTTACATTAATAGTTATAACTGTTATATATCAATTTATTGTTGACATTTTATCTTTCTGCTCTTGTATCTTTACCTTTCCATTCTGCTTAATTGTGTGCCTTGATTAGTGGTTTTTTCCTATTTGTATCTAGAATGTCTTTCAGTATTCTTTGTAGGTTTGGTTTAGTGATCATGAAGTTCTTCAGCTGTTCTTGTCATTGAAGTATCTTATTTCTCCATCCATTTTGAAAGACAGTTTTGCAGGGTACATCAGTCTGGGTTGGAAGTTGTTTTCCTTTGGGATCTGAAATACTTCATTCTATGCTCTTCTTGACTTCATTGTTTGTGTTGAGAAGTCTGCTGTAATTCTGATAGGTTTTCCTTTATAGGTGATCTGTCTTTTGTCTCTAACAGACAGTTCTTATGTTAGATTTCTGGGATGGTGATTATTATATGTCTGGGTGTAGTTTTATTTTGGTTATGGCTGTTTGGAGTTCTATATGCTTCACTAATCTGTATGTCAGTTTTCATTCTCATGTTTGGGAAATTTTCAGCTATTACTTCTGTAAATAGCCTCTTGATATTATTTGTGTTGTCCCCTTCTTTTTCATTTATCCCTATTAATCTTATGTTATTTTTCTTTGCATCATCTCACAACTGTTGAATTGTTATTTCCTGATTCCTTGTTATTTTTAAAAGATCTGTCCTCTTCACTAGCTGCAATCTTGTTTTCAAGGTCTGAAATTCTATCTTCACTTTTGTTGAGGTGGTTTTGGCAACTTTCAATAGAATTTTTGATTTCCTGTATATCTCTTTGATTTTGCTTCATACATTGTTTGTTTCTTATACTGTTCATTCAGGGATTCTATCTTTTTGTATTGTTCCTCTAATTTTTTTAACTGTTGTTTAGATATGTTCATCATTTCTTTCACTACTTTTTTGGGGGGATTTCCTTCTGCCTTGTTTTTTTTTATTTAAAGAGAAAAAAACAGAAAAAAAGGAGAAATATTACAGGATTTCAAAAAAGATAAACAATAAGAGATCACTGGTTGATAAATTACATATTGGCCTTTTAGAAATTATTGTTCAAGTTACAAAATTAGAGCATACAAAGTAGACATTCAAACAGTGAGACTGCAAACAGACCTGTTCAACAATCCAACAAGAACTTACAAGTATAGTTATCAATCCTACACATTTAAATATTCATGCAGTTATATCTTTTATAGCACTTTTTATTTCCTCTCTTTTTTGCAATACCAATTATGCATTTTTTAAAAATTTTATTTAAAGAGAAAAAAAGCAAAAGTAAAAAGGGTAGCAATAATACAGAATTCTAAAAGAAAAAAGAAAACAAAACACTAAGAAATATCTAGTTGATAAATTACATATTGTCATCTTGGATGTAGTTGTTCAAGTTACAAAATTAAAGAATACATAGTAGACATTCAAACAGTGAGACTGCAAACAATTCTGCTTAAAAATACAGCAAAGATTCAGCAATATGATCATCTATTTTCCACACTCAAACATACATGAAATTATATCCCTTATAGGACTTTCTTTTCATCTCTTTTTTACAATAGCAATTACACATGTTGGGTTTTATTACTCTTATACTTCTTATTACTTTTACATGAGAAACACATAGTGATATTAATAAATATGATTCTTATTTATTTCACTAATGAGGATAGTCTCAAGTTGTCTCTATTTACCTATGAAGGCCTCAAGATCATCCTTTTTTATATCTGAATAAAATTCCATTGTATAAAATTAACACATCTTTTTCATACACTCTGCATGGGCGTCTTGGTTGTTTCCAACATTTAGCTATTACAAATTGTGCTGCTATGAACATGGGTGCACATATATCACTGTGATATGAACTTTTCAATTCTTCTGGAAAAATACCTAGGAGGGGAATAGCTGGATTGAATGGAACTTCCAATCCTAGTCTTCTGCGAATTCCAATTCCTAGTCTTCTGGATTTCCATAGTGGTTGCAATAGTCTACATTCCCACCAACAGTGAAGCAGTGTTCCTTTTTCCAAAATAACCTCACCAACATTTATTATCAGTTGATTTCTTGATGGCAGCTATTCTTTCTGGAGTAAGGTGAAATCTCAATGTTGTTTTAATTTGCATTTCTCAAATGACCAGTGATGGTGAACATTTCTTCATGTATTTATTTGCCATTTGTGTATCTTTCTCTGAGAACTGTGTGTTCATCTCAGATGCCCGTTTTTGGAGAGGGTCTTTGAATTTGGGGGGCTTGATGTTTTCCAGTTCTTTATATATTCTGGATATAAGTCCTTTGTCTGAGGGACTGCTTGCTAAAATTCTTTCCTACTTTGTGGGTTTTCTTTTCACTCTGTTGGTGATTTCTTTTGAAGTGCAGAAACTTTTCAATAATATGAGATCCCAGTTGTTGATTCTTCGAAGTGTTTCCCATGCAGTTTGCATTTTGTTCATAAATTCTCTGCCTACCCCTATGTCTCCAAGACTTCTACCTACCTTGTCTTGCAATAGATTTAGTGTTTCTGTTTTAATATTTAGGCCTTCAATCCATCTAGATTTAGTTTTGTGCATGGTGATAGGCTTGGATCTAGTTTCAGTCTTCGGCATATGGAGAGCCAATTTTTCCAACACCATTTATTAAAGAGGGTATCATTCTTCCAGCAGACATATTTAGCCCCTTTGTCAAATATTAGGTGGTTGAGTGTCTTGTAGTTGTGCTTGCATCTTAAAATCTGTTCCATTGATCCTCAAGTTTATTTCTTTGCCAGTAATATGCTGATTTTATCACTGTGGCTTTGTAGTATAGATTCAAGTCAGGAATTGAGATACTTCCTGCCTTGCTTTTGTTGCCCAGAATTGCTTATGCTATTCTAGGTTTTTTTCTGTTTCCAAATGAATTTTAGGAGTGTTTTCTCTAGATCTGTGAGGTATGTCATTGGTATTTTGAGTGGTATTGCATTAAATCTGTATAACAGTTTGGGGAGTGTGGCCACTTTCATAATGTTGGTTCCTCCTAGCCAAGAGCAAGGAATATCCTTCCATTTTCTAATATCCTCTTCAATCTCCTTTTTCAGTGTAGTATAATTTTCAGCATATAGGTATTTTACATTTTTAGTTAGGTTGATTCCTAAGTATTTCATTTTTTAAAGATGTTATTGTAAAGGGCAATATTTCCATAATTTCTCTCTTGGTTAGTTTTTTATTTGTGTACAGGAATGTTATTGACTTTTGAGCATTGACTTTGTATCCAGCTACACTGTTGAACTTGTTTATTACCTCTAGTAGTAATGGAGTTTTAATGGAGTTTTTTTGGGTCTTCTATATAGAGTATCATGTCATCTAAAAATAGTGATAATTTAACTTCTTCCTTTCCTATCTTTATTCCTTTTATTTCTTTCTCTTGTCTGATTGCCCTGGCTAGTGTTTCCAGCACTATATTGAATAGGAGTGGTGTGAGTGGACATCCTTGTCTTTTTCCTGATTTTAAAGTGAAAGCTTTCAGTTTTTGTCCATTTAGTATAATGTTGGCTGTTTTGATATAGATGGCCTTTATAAGGTTGAGGTAGATACTGTGTATTCAGAGTTTCTGAAGGGTTTTTATAATGAACATGTGTTGGACTTTGTCAAAAGCTTTTTCTGCCTCTATTGAGATGACCATGTGGTTTTTGTTTTTGGCTCTGTTGATTTGGTGTGTTACATTTATTGATCTGCATATGTTAAACCATCCTTGCATTCCTGGGATGAACCATTCTTGGTCATGATGTATAATCTTCTTGATGATTTGCTGCATTCTATTTGCCAGTATTTTATAGAGAATCTTTGCATCGATGTTCATTAGTGAGATTGGCCTATGGTTCTCCTTTTTGGTTGGATCTTTCTCTGGTTTTGGTGTCAGAGTAATACTTGCCTCCAGGAATGATTTAGGGAGGATTGCTTTTTTCTCAATTTTCTTGAAGAGTTTAATGAGTACTGGCATCAAATCTTCTCTAAATTTCTTGTAGAATTAAGCTGTGAATCCATCAGGACCTGGGCTTTTCTTTCTTGATAAGTTTTTAATTACATTTTTAATTTCAATAGCTGATATTGCGTTGTTCAAAATTGCTATATCTTCTTGGTTGAGCTTTGGCAATTCATACGTTTCTAGAAATCTGCCCATTTCTTCTGTGTTTTCCACCCTATGTGAGTAGAGATTTTCAAAGTGATCTTTTGAATTTCCATGGGATCTGTAGTAATTTCCCCCTTTTCAGTTCTTATTGCATGAATTTTGTTTTTTGCTTTCTTTCTTTTTATAAGGTAAGCTAGGGGTTTTTCAATTTTCTTTATTATCTCAAAACACCTGCTTTTTTATTCATTAATTCTTTGTACTTTTTTTTAGTTTCAATTGTATTGATTTCTCCTCTAATCTTTACAATTTCCTCTCTTCTATGAGCTTTGGTTTTAGCTTGGTCTTCTTTTTCTAGAAGCTTGAGATGGAGCATTAGGCTGTTCATTTGTGCTCTTTCTGCTTCCTTTATATGACAATTTATTGCTATATATTTCCCTTTAAGGCTGCTTTCATTGCATCCCACAGATTGCCGTATGTTATTTCTGTGTTTTCATTGAATTGTAGGTATTGTTTTATTTCTTCTTTAATTTCATCTGTAGCCCACTGGTTGTTCAAAAGGTTGTTATTTAATTTCCATGTATTTATGCAGGTTTTGAAATTTCTTTTGCCGTTAATTTCCCATTTCAGTGTGCTATGGCCAGATATTATGCATGGGATAATTTCAATACCTTTGCCTTCACTTAAGATTGTTTAAGACAATATATGGTCTATTTTCGAGAATGTCCCATGAACAGCCAAGAAGAATGTGTATTCTGATGTTGTTGGGTGGAACACTCTGTAAACATCTACTAAGTCCAATTGCTCATAGGTATGATTCAGTTCTGTTATTTCTTTGCTGACTTTTTGTCTAGTTGATCTATCTCTTTGTGACAGTGTGCTGTTAAGATGCCCTGTTATAATTTTGTTCTTGTGTATTTGGTTTTTCATGTCCATTAGTATTGCCTTATATAGTTGAGTGTTCCTGTATTTGGTACATATATATTTATAATTGTTATTTTTTTCCTCTTGAATTTTTCCATTAATGAGTATGTAGTGACCTTGTTTATCTCTTTTAATCATTTTAGGTTTGAAGTTCATGTTGTCTACAATTAGAATAGTTACCCCTGTTTTTTTCTGGGTTCCTATTGCATGGAATACTGTTTTCCATCCTTTGGCTTTTAATCTATGAGTTTCCTTTTGCATCAGATATGTTTCTTGTATACAGCATATTGTGAGATCATGTTTCTTGATCCATTCTGTCAGTCTGTTTCTTTTTATAGGTGAACAGAGGTCATTTACATTTATGGATATTACTGATATATACTGGCTTGACTTTCCTATGTCATGTTCCAGTTGTTTGCCTTTTGTTTTTCCCCTTATTTAATTGCTTATCCTACCAGGCGGTTTCTTTCTGTTGTTGTTTTGGGGATTGTGGTCATTTTTATCTCTATGTAGTATATCTTTCAATACTCTTTGTAGCATTGGTTTTGTGGACATGAATTTCTTCTGTTGTTCTTTGTCATGGAAGTATCTTGTTTCTCCATTAATGGGAACATCAGTCTGGGTTGAAAGTTATTTTCTTTCAGGGCTTGAAATACCTCACTCTGACTCTTCTTGACTTGAGGGTTTGTGCTGAAAAGTCTGCTGTGATTCTAATGAGCTTTCCTTGGTAGGTGAGTTGTGTCTTTTCTCTAATGGCTTTCAGTATTCTGTTTTTATGCTGTATGTCTGAGATCTTAATTATTATGTGTCTGGGTGTGGATTTATGTTGATTGTGACTGTTTGGTGTTCTATATGCCTCACTTATCTGCATATCAGTTTCTTTCCCCATGTTTGGGAAATTTTCTTCTATTACTGCTGTGAATATTTTGGCTATGTCATTTGCATTGACTCCTGCCTCTTCACTGATAGCTATTAATCTTATATTTTTTCTCTTAGCATCATCTTGAAGCTGTTGGATTGTCACTTCATGCTGCTTTGTTATTTTTAAAAGTTCTATCCTTTCATGATCACTAATTGTGATCCTATCCTCAAGGTCCGAAATCCTATCCTCAGTTTCATTTAAGTGGTTTTGCATGCTTTGAATAGAATTTTTTGCTTCTTGGATGTCTCTTTGAGTTTGTTTCATGAATTCTGCCTATTTTCTATATTGTTCATTCAAGGTTTCATTCAGTTTCCCATGCTCCTGTACTTTTTTCTTGATTTCTTCTGTAGCTGAGTTCCCTTTACTAAGGTTGTTATTTCCGTCTTTACATGGGAGAGTACTTTTAGTTTGATTTCCCCTATAGCCTCATTGGAGTTGTTTTTTTTTTATTTCACTCACTATCTTTTCAGAGATTTCCCCTTGTGTTACTTTTGGGGTCCTCTATTTCAATATCTCCTGTACTTGCTTCTGGTGGACTAGATGTTTTGAGACTGCATTTTGCTTTTTCATTTTGCCATTTTCACACTGCCTGATGTTTTCTGTGTGTAGGAGAGGGTCACCCACACTGTTTTTAGACTCACCAAGTTCTTACAGTTAGTTGGAGGGGGCTTTACTACTGGCCCTATTTACCTACTGTACACCTCTATTTTAGGGGCATACTCACCACACTAACACAGTGAATCCATTCTAGACCAAGGTTCACCACCTGGAAGCTAAATTCCAAGTTTTTTCTGTGCCCTGGAATTCCACCAGAGGATGTGGTCAGGGCCTGAGGCTGGAATAAGTGTCCTGATCATTGCTTGATAGTCATGGGGTGTGGCCCGGTTAGGCCCCCATCCCTGTGTGTGGCCTGGGGTGGTCTTGGATGCAGTGCATGGTTTTACTGCCTGGGAGTAGTAGTCTTAAAGTCCTCTTTCACTACTTTTATCATTTCTTCTTTTACCTGTGAGATTATTTCTGGTTTGAGTTCCTTTATAGCTTCCTGGAGTTGCTTCTTTATTTCAGTTGATATCATTTCAAGTAATTCAGGTTTATGGCTTATATTTTCTTCTATGTACATTGCTCCTAGGCTTTCTTGGGGTGGGTTGGACATTTGAGATTGTATTTTTTTCCTTTCATCTTGTCATTTTCCTATATTCCCGTGTTTCGAGGGAGCTTTCAAAACTTCCCTTGGCCGTGTTGGAAATCACCTCTTATGCCCTTGGCTCCAGGGACTGAATGAAGATTGCTAGGGTGGCCCAGTCAGGCCCACAGGACTTCCTGTGCCAGCTCCATTGTTCCAGGAAGCGGGGTGGATTCCTAACCTCTGGGGGTGATGGTCCAAAGCTCTCTGTGAGCCACTGCCGACATGCTGGATCTTACATGCCCTCAGCTCCCCAGATTGACAGAAGGTTGCTTGGCATTGTCCAGTCAGACCCTCAAAACCTCCTGAGCCTAGTCCAGTGTTTCAGGAAGCTGGGCAGGCACTTAACCACTGGGAGTGATGGTCTAAAACTGTCCCTGGGCCAGTGCCAGTGTGCTGGAACTCACCTTGCGTAGCCTCGGCTCCCTGAATTGAAAGAAGGTCACGGGGCATGGTCCAGTCAGGCCCTGGAAACCTTCCGAGCCTGGTCCAGTGTTTCAGGGAGCTGGGCAGGTACTTCTACAATTGTTTTCAATGGCTAAAATCAGCCTATAGTAGTCCATCAAGGACTCACAAATAGAATCGTCACACTTTTCTTATATAACAAGATTATTGCTTTAATATATAATTGCCATATCATTTGTGTTTTCTCTGTTACAGGATGTTATTGGATTTTTTTGACCAATATCAGTGCTTCCATGTTATAAAAAAAGTTATTTCATATGTATTTTTCCTATATTTCTCTATGTCATAATTTATTCTAGATTTTTTTCCCATTTATTTACAACTACAAGAACAAAGGAATTTAATTCTTGGGGGACAGGGGTTTAGCTCAGCAGCATAATTGTCTGCCTGACAAGTGTGAGATCACGAGTTCGATCCCCCATACCAAAAAAATAAAATAAAAAATAATTAGTTTTAGGAATTAATTCTTTAGATTTGTGATTATAGAAAATCTCACAAAACATATTTAAAAGATTTAAGCCAACAGAAGTTTCTATTATACAGGGATCTTTGTAATACAAAAAAACATAATCATTTGATTCAGTTTATGTTGATTTGTTTGAAAGTAGGTAAAATGGATTGGTCTTTTGATTTCAAGTGATTTCTAATATACCAAAGTCTTTTTAAAATTCTTTTTAAATGATTTTAGTTTATTCAAGTAGTTGAAAGTAGTCTACTTGTGTATTTTAATTGTTTTCTCCTCCTCTTTCTTCTTGACTGCAATGTACTTTTATTTTTTGTCACATTATTAGTGTATATTGATTACACAGGATAATGGCTTTCATTTTAGCAGATTTGTAGATGCACATAAAACACTTTAATCATTCCCTCCATGATTATTTTCATATTTGGTTTTGTTGAAAGACAATCTCCCACAAATTTCTCATTATAGAACAGAAATTTTTGGTATAAATATATTGTCTTTTTTTTCCTATGAGCAAGCAAATTAATAATAATGCATTACTCTTTCTGAAAATTGATTACATTGCATGGTATTGTAAGACATCTAGCAACTGTAGTTTTTAAATTATGCATGTAAAACATATCCAGGTTTAGGTACAAATCATATTATGCATGTACAGAAATAAGGAGGATGTTTGTGTATTCCCAAATATATTTATTTTCATGTGATTATGTATACATGTATATGAATAAATATTTTATGTACATATTTTTTAAATTGAGCTAGAACCATAGAATTTCTATATAAATTTTTGCACAATTTTGGACAATATTCTATTTTTCATGATTTCTGTTCTAATCAAAACATTTTTAACTTGTCTATCACAAGTCCCTGGCTACTTTCAATTCAAACAACTTTGTTTCTAAAACTACAAATAATAAAATATCTTTTACAACAAAATTTGAATTATATTTAATCACGTCATGTAGTGTTGCTGATTGAATGCTTTTGATTTGTCAGGGAGTGTACTAATATCAAGTATTGTACTTGGTACAATATGGAAAAAAAGAAAATACATGGAAAGCATTCAAAAATTCACATGAGGGAGGAACAGGAAGATTTTAGAGTACTGCTTCTTAATTCATGTGTTTTCTAAAATATATTATGAAAATACAGTTAAACGTAGCTCAGAAATTCAAACAGATAACAAATAATGTCATGAAAAGTTATTGGTAGATATATTATCTGTCCTATAAACCATCCAGTAAAAAGTATTGGTTTAATTTTCTTCTCACTGTACATGCAGTTTATATATGAAAAGCAAAATCCTGAGTTTGATCTTAGCTTGGTTATCACATGAAGTCCTGGCTATTCAGAGGATCCCTTGAGCTTGTAATTTCAAGCCAGCATGTACAAAAGAGAGAAAGCCAATCTCAAAAAATGAAACAAAATACAAAACAAAACAAATATTTTTTAAAACCCTGAATTTGTTGAGCTTCAAACTTCAAGAATGCAAAACCCCAACAAAGTGACATTTTTCAGTTGTTAATTTTATTAATTAGCAACATAATTTACAATACAATAATTCCCTCTCAGTTTCCTAGAATCTAATATTTGCCCTTTCATTTTGTTCTGTGCCATAACCATTAGTATGGGAACTTGGTTATGGTATAACTTCTAAATGCAAAGTGCTTGGGCTTGAGAACAGTTAAGTTTAATTGTGTCAACTTGAGTGGCTTGGAAGCTGCCATGGGACTAGTGAAACATACTCTCGAGCGTGACTAAGCAAATCAAGGAGGCGTCACCTGGGTAGTGTAACTGAGTCCTAGCTTCTTCTCTGGTGCTGCTCCCTGACTTTACCTCCCAGCCACCGTGAACTAAGCCCCTGAGCTTGAAGGTGACCTTCTACCAGGGTGTTCCTGCTTTGGTGTTTGCAACTATATAGCAAATTCCCTGAAGTCATGAACTGAATGAAACCTTCCCTCCTTTAAGGTGTGGATGAGCATGTAACAGGCAAGCTAGTACAGAAAATTGGTACCAGAAAAGTAGATCTTCTGCTGTTAGTGTACCTAATCACGTTGCTTGAAAACCTTGGAATCTTGTTTGTGGGAGGGGTTGGGAAGGTTGGGAGATGTGGGGTAGAAAAGCCTTGTAACGGTACAAGCAGGAAGTGATGAGTGATTCTGGGTGGGGCTCAGAAGAGGAGGATTCTGACAGGAATGCAGCCAGTAAAGGCAGGATCAAGGAGGTTAAAACAAAGATTACCTTAGCAGTGGCACTAGAGGCCGTGTATGTTTTACACTCTGGTAGAAAATTGACACTCTGCTAATTTGCTCCTGCCCTGAGACTTTGTAAGAGAATGAGATAAAGGGCGGTAGAATACCTAATGTGGTGGAGGAAGTGTTAAGATAGCCCAACATTCAATTCGGGGCATGCGTCCTGGATGCTGCTTTTAGCCAGAAGGACAGTGAAAATCACGGGAAAGGGAAGAACAAAAATATCTGAAATAATTAAATCTGGCTGTGGAAGAACCATTGCAAATTTGGGGCCAAAAATGTGTGGCTACTGAAGACATTAGTGCCATTAATAAGAAACTGAATACTTTATACAGGAGTGAGAAGATGCCTTGAGAACATTTCAGAAATCAGGGAGTCTCCACCCATGGAAGGCTCAAGGGTGCAGAAAATATAAACCTTCCATGTGGGAAAGAGTCCTTGATTTCTCTGATTGAGAAAATCCTCCTATGTAATCGATTCCTTAGGATTCATTTCACTCAGCTGGTTCTGGGGTGTTATACAACTTTTAAAAATCCTGGAATTTTTGAGACTTTAGGAATAGGATTATTTCATTTTCAGTTATATGCAAGACAGTTGTGTTATGTTAGGTGGAATTACGACCTTGTGTTATTTAGAGATTAAGTGTAATTTAAGGAGATTGGTTATCAGGTTGGCAAGGGTTGGGAAGGGCAGGTGAACTTAATTGGATCAACTTGATTGGTTTGAGATTTAATTAGGGGATTGCTTGAACTCACTTCTGGGTGTATTGAGGAGAATCACAGAGGCAGGACCTTGGAGTTTTTGTCTGCTCCTCACTTCCTCTCTGACACTGTTCTATTGCTCTGTTTTCCTGCCATCACGAACTAAGCAGCTTTGTTCCATGACATGTTTTCTACCATGATGCTCCTGCCATGGTGCCTGCTGACCCTGAAGCCATTAGCTAAATTAACCTCTTTCTCCAAGTGTTTGGTATTGTATCTCAGCAACAGAACATCTGTCCAATTTCCAGAAATCCATAGTTCTTCCGGCATATCAGGAAGTAAATCTGTAGCTGCATTCTGTGAATCACTTTTCTTTCTTTTATACCCTATCTAGGGATTAAATTAAACCTTAATTATAAACTGTGAGCTCCTGAAAGTCAGAACTTCTTTTAACTGTGTTTAAGAAAGCACCTAACTGATCTATGTATAAAATAAGTATTTCAATTTATTATCAAAAAATGAGAAAGGCTTTAGTAAAAAGAATTAAAGCCACAGTGTCTTATTGCTATGGAAAATGTCTTAATGTTTACCATTCAATATCTAATGTACTTTTATTGAGGATTTATTTTGCTCTAGATTCTGGAGACAAATAAATTAACAATTCAAAGTTTTTAAACTTAAAATGTGAGGAATTTTGGTAGTTTAAAGAATAGTCACATAAGTATATAAGAATATGCTCACAATTCAGTTTGATAGGTTTCATTAGAGAACTAATACAAAATACCCCTGCAATACATTAGTATCAACAAAAGTATCATTCTCGATATCCAAGGGTAAAAACAACATAAATGTCTACCAATAACAAATGGGTAAACAAAATACAGTATATACATTCATAAGCCATTTGACTACACAGGAGCTGCTATACTTTAAGGAAACCCAAAACAAACCACACAGAGTGACCACATCCAGAGAACTTGATAATCCATGAAAAGAGAGAACCTTTAGTTGTCAGCTTTCAGTTGCTTCATTCCCTGACCTTTTAGCTCCAGACACTGTCTAGCAGCAACCTCAAGACAGACCCTTACTCTACGCTGCATAGCCAAGAAGTCTCTCAGGTCCTGAAAAAAAAGAAACCCTCATGGACAATAGAATGATAGTTAAGATACTCAGTTTTGAGGTTATGTGTTATGGCAATAGCTAATTTAAAAAAGACAGACATTGATATGTCAACTAAATAACTCATTGCTTTATATACACCCTCTAGTTTTTCACCTTTATTTACTAACCATAATATCTATTAAAAAGTACAAAAGGCATAAGGCCAGGCATTATATTTTTAAAATCATTTTGGCCTTTTCAATATCCAAGACTCCTTGGGAGTAGTTTATTAAGACTGTTTGAAAACAGCTACTAAGTGTACAAAGAACAGAGGAAAAGAAACATAATTTAAGGTAATTATTTTCCTTTATCTATACACTAGTACTTGGAGTCATGAATTTGACATGTTCTTATTTATATTTGAAATAGTATATGTTTTAAATATATATTTGATAAAGAAATCTTTTAAAAATTAAGATTATAATGTTTGGCATGTAAGGTAATTAATTTTTATAACTATCCAAAATATTCAAAAGTATAAATAGAATTTTGGGGGTTCTTATGCTAGATACATAATCAGAATTTTTATGTCTATGTAAACCAGACAGACCTTATTTTCAATAACAATTTATCTAAGTTTCAGAAGTTGTCCAAGAAAATTCAGGCTATTCTAATGGCCAATTTCCTCCACTTTGAGAGCATGCATGCTGTAAATGAATATAGGTATTGCTTCTATATCTAGAGCATTATTATCCTTTAAATTAAACAAAAGATAAGCAGCAAATGATGACTACTTGCAAGTACATGTTTCCTCATATTCGTCTCTGCAAAGTCTTTGAAGCAGTAAGCATACTTCTTTCTGGATAAAAAAAAGCACTTTTAGACTTGAGATAATTAGTAAAGATATCTCATAATCATAAAATAATAAATGTCAAACAGAGTCTGATTTAAAAGTTATTAGTCTGAGATATAATGGAAGTTGTGATTTCCTGGTTTTAAAGGAATTACAAGAGTAGTTCAATGCCAGCACAATGAAGGTAGTTTGAAAATCCACCTACTTGTTTTTAAGACAAAGAGAAAAGACAAGTATAGAATATAAAACTTTTATGCATTTCGTTCACCACTTTCAAGTTTTGTTTCAAGGTCTCAACTAGTATTCTGCTTTGTCTAGAATTAATCTTTCAGGAGTCTGCTTAGAAAAGTGAGATGAGATGAAATCAGTTTAATTTACAGTACAGGTTGGAAAAGAAATGAGAGAATACAATGAAAGAAAATTCCATCAACATTTGCAGAAACTGGTTATTTGGCTGTGTAAGAAAACCAGTGTCGGACTTTGCCATTCTGCAAGGAAAGGACTATAGCACAGCTGCAGGCCAGCTGCCGGTACAGCATCAGTGTGCGCTGCTTGGACTTTTTATCTTGTAGTCGTCAGTGCTTTGGAAAGTTAAACTGAAAAACTATTAGGAAACAGTATCTTACTATTTCAACAAAACTCTTTTTTTTGGTAATTTCTCCTTATCCTGACCTATTTATACTAAAGTTTTCACTTTTCTTTCTCGGGTTGTTGAATAGTCCCCCGTGCATACTTGAAGTTCCTATGATGTCTGTCTTTATTAATAACAACTTTATGAGATTATCTCTTTCCTCATTATTCTCTGTTTCCAAACTAAGGCAAATAGAATAAACTCAAGGATAAAATTGAATAAAGATGGTAATGAGTAAGTTGTATTCCTGGAGAAAATCTTAAAGTGCCATCAGTTAAAATCTTGTCTGTTCCTTAGAGCAGATTTTTACATCTACATAGACCTTTTCTGAGAGGTCCAGCATCTACCCTCCAAAAGTTTAAAATCAGGATGATAATATGAAGACTATGATGAACACATTTTAAAAATATAAGCTCACAGAAACATTCTTAAAAAGCTAAATTATAGAAGAGGACATGGAATTTAATGTGATTTAATGGAATTAAATTCTTACATTCTTCATTATTTTATAGATATTACCTTTTCTACTAAGATGGTAAATACTAATGATAATATGTGAAATCATTGGTGCATTTAAAAATTGTATGAATTTTAAAATTTCAAATAACTAAATTATTTAACAAAAGATGTAATTCTTGTTTCTTTTTTGTTAGGTAACTATAAACATTTGAAAACTAGAATAAATAAATATTATCAAGAGAAACATTAAAAAATAAAGAAGTGAGTGAGAAATTGATGAAAATCATTTTAGCTTCCTAAACTAAGATTCACTGAACGTGTTATAAACTTGTCTCTCGCGATGAAACTCAAGATTCAATACTTGAAAAAAGTTAGTGAATTGATGCTCTTCTTTTAGATTTTCTTATGTTTAACCCAACATGTAATCAATGAAATTTTGTTAGGAATATTTAAAGAAAACGTACCACTGTCACTCACAGATTAATCCTGATATGCACTATTAAAAAATAGCTTGCTTGGAAATGAGATTTATTCCAGATTTTGCCAGTACTTAAAGCAACACATAAAGTGTCTCAAATGCGTAAAAGGCTTTCTAGAATAGCATAGTCAGTTTGATAACTTTAAATTTATAAATGAATCATACCGTTGTAACTCTTTCAGGAGAGTCTCTTGACATGGATCTCAGTGTCTGTTGCCAGGATGACATTCATTTTCTACTCTCTAGAATATGCCCCTGGAGATGAGCAAGATGGTAGCCTGTGAGTGGGACTCGGGAGAGAACTCAATCCCTTGGTTTCAAATATTGACATCATTTGGAATTACTGACAATTGCCTTTGTACTCACACAATGGAATTACTGTGAGAAATGTTATCTTGGGAATTTTAACAGAAAAGGGTTTTACTTTAAAATCTTCATGAATTTTATTAGGCATTATTATGGAATTATTTCTGAATTGCCTAGAGGAATTTGAAGCTATTTCTGAACCACCCAGGGAAACACGAAATAGACCTATGGGAATAATTTTACAAATCAATTTTATTCTTCAGGTGGTGAGGGGGCTGGGGATGGGGAGGAAAAGTTGAATCTGTAGTCATGTAAGTCATTCCAATATAAGAAGTAGGACACTTAAAAACTGTTATGTTTTTCAAAACCAAGTCATTCATTGCCATAGCAAAATGTTCTATGTATAAAACTTGCACGGGAAAATAACTGTGTTGATTGCATTCATCTACCCATCAGGGATTTATAACTGTGATATAAATATTGCATTGAATTTTTAATAAAACCTTAATGTGTATGATATACAGAGAGTACACCACTACTTGAAAGCCTTGATATATGGAAACTCCAGCAGTTTTGAGGGGAATCGATAAATTTCATGACTTTGTGTTATGAGGGCTTAGTATTATCTTGTCATTTACCATCCATTTCTCAAAAGAAAATAACTACAATTAAACTCCTTATCTGTGGTTTTGGTAAGAAATCAAATATTTCCCAGATGCGTCACGGAGGCTGTCTGAGCTAGTAGTTACACAATATGTCTGCTGCCTGAAAAGTTTGTTTGTATTTTGTTTTGCTCAGATTAAATCAGGGTAGTGGAATACAGCCTGCCCTTTTGGAATGTCATAAAATGAGATGGCAAATAGAGCCAGAATATTACTCTAGGTGTAACCAGAATTCCTAGAGTTATTCAAAATGATACAGTGTATAGGTCTTAGCCTATGATGTGGCTTGGTCCCATAAATTGAAATTCTCTTAATTGTGGCACAGGGGAAGCAAAATTACTGTTTTTATAACCTCTGCTAGTGGCTTGTGTGGTGTTTAATTTAATCCTCTATAAAATGAGGAATTTGAATTATTTCTAAGTTCTTTTTTTGTTCTAAACTGCTTTTCCACCAATGTTTGTTCATAGAAACAATGGACAAAAATTAACTCAGATTAGGTTTAAAGACATGTGAATCACCTAAGAAGTTCTATTTCTTCTTTTTTTTTTTGATGGAAAAGGATGCACCCTGCATAAAGTCAGAACCAAGAGGCAAATAAGCTATTATATAGTAAACAGTAGTGTTTTCTTTCTCATTGTTCAATATTAGATATTCCAGAATTCAGAATCTAACAGCTCTATTAATAAATCCATGTAATGTTTTAATGAAATTCTAAACAGTTATAAGTGATGCACTATAGTCAGCAATTGAGTAACATTCCAGAGTATTTCATGTACAAGTGTAAATTATTTACATATTATTTCATTTATTTTGACCTAACTTTATCAAAGTGACTTGTGTGCTTGCCTGTGTATCCATTCTTACTTTTTGTAGTGTTTTATGTGTCATAAATTGTCAGTACCTAAACATCTATACTTTTAGTAATACTGTTTTTCCTTCGTGCATTGGGTATTAACTTTAAAAGTTCACCTTGAATTATACAATATGAAAAATGCCTCTAGTAAATTGTGAAAAATTCATTCCATGTACATATCCTATTGATACCACTCTGGAGATTAACCAGTATCTATCATAAGATTTTATGTATTTTCCTGAAGATTAAATGTTGGGTTGGCTCTTACTCAGCTTTTAGTAGTGTATTTCTTAAGACCTTTAAACATTTATTTCACATAAGTTTCCTTTTCTATGGTGAAATCTGGAGAATGATTGACATTTGAAAAAAACAAACTGATAGTTGAAGATTAATCAACAGGCTTAAATACTTTGATACCATCAATCCAATTTTGGTTTTAGGTTTTTTATTGAATTATAAAAAGGGTCAATATAAGCTTTTCCTTACTTTGATACTCTACTTCACTCTACATTACTTGTAATTTATTATGAACATGTTTAATGTAAATAATGAAGTGTTTTCCAGAGTTTTGGGAAGAAGAGATAGTAATATTTCCCAGGAAAATCCCCTTGTGCCTTAATCTTAATTATTCTTTTCAAGTAAGGCTACAAGTCTTTTAAAAATAAATATTCAATTTTCCTTGAGACTTCCTTAAAATGCATGACTAATTATGGATTAAGGATGCAGTCTCTGAGAGAAATGATGTGACTACAAAATATAGGATTGGTAAGACAGTCTCAATTAAATAGGAAAATTGTTACTTTTGAAATGCATTTTTAAGCTTAGCATATGGTCTGGCACTTTCTAAGTATGAAAAGCATGACAGTAATCGAGTAAGAGAGTAGCCTTGATTCTGTCGGTAAAGCGTGTGTCGTTGCCCATATGCACGGAACATTGTCTTAGATTATTATACTGATTATGCAATGTGAGAATGCAGAAGCATGAAGATGGAGCATAGGTGAACAGTGTTAAATACTGATTTCCTAATGATCAATTCATATTAAGATGGACACAGCTCAGATTTGGAGCATTCCAAGAGTAATTCTCAAGGTGAGTCTGTTTATCGAAATCATTCTCTGTCACAGTGCTGAAGTAGTTAAATTGCACTAATTGATGACCATTTGTGTTTTCTTCTGAAATGCTTAGAAGGAAAAGAGATTAAGGGATCATTATTGTGATTTTAGTCCCTGAGACACAACTAAAGAAAAGATGACCACAGAGAGTAGATTCATGGACTAATCAGAAGAGTAGGGAAGTTAAAGATTTCCTACAAGGAAAACAGCAAAAACAAGGGAGACTTTGTGTATATCCAAAAGCAGTAAAATCCTCTATTTTGTTGTCACATCCTTTCTCTCACAGACTGGTAGTTGAAAAATTCAGTCAGAGTAATCCATGCTGATCATTTTAAAGAAATGTGAGTTTTGCTGAGGATGGAAAGAAAGGGTATTTTAGAACATGCCGGGACAAAGATGAAGAGTGGAAGCTTGAGTGGTAGGTTATAAGAGTTCCAGGAGTCCAGGGTAGTTCAGGGGTTACACACTCTAGGTATGGAGTTTGCTCTCCACTGCCTTCACCTGTATGGAAGGGAAAAGTTCAAGCTGTAGAGATTTTCTGAGGAAAACATAAGCACTTAGTAATGTTATGTCTTCTTTTTTGAAATTAGTTTTATTGGTACACTTTTGATATACATAATAATCACACTCACCATAGGGAATTTGTACCTGTAAATGATGTAGCTCCCATTCCACTCCCTTCCTGCACACTTTCTTCCTTTCCCTTTACAAACTTTGTTTCTATCGTTTCCCTTCCATTCCTTTTTACTTTTTAATCCTTGTTTACTCCCTTCCCTTCCCCCTCCATTATTGCCCTTCCTACTTCCCAATGTTTTGGTCCTTAATTGTCCCTTGAGCTTCTCACACCAGAGAAACAATCTGATAGTTAGACACATGTGTCCAGCTTATTTTAATTAATATTATGTGTAATATTAAGTAATGTCTTCAAATGTCTTGTTTATACTTCTTTATGGCTGTACAGTACTTAATTATATATTAAAAACACATTTTCATTACCCATTCATTCATTTATAGACATCTGGGCTATTTGAGGATAAATTAAGGAAATAATACCTGTTACAATAGCTTCAAGAAAAATGAACTACTTAGGAGTCCATCTAATGAAGGAAGTAAAAGACTTTTACACTGAAAACTCCAGTACTATGAAAAAGGAGACCAAAAAAGACATCAGACAATGGAGTGATGTCCCTTGTTCTTGGGTAGGAAGAACTAGTATGGTAAAGATGGCCATACTTGAAAAACTGTTATATAGATTTAATGGACCCAGTTCCAATGGAAATACCGATAGGATGCCTCGCAGAAATAGAGGAAACAATCCTAAAATTCGTTTGGAACCAGAAGAGAGTTAGAATAGCAAAAGTAATTCTAGGCAGAAAAATCAGGGCAGGGAGCATCAAAATTCCTAACCTGAAATTACACTACAAAGCTACTGTGATAAAAACTGCATGTTACTGATGAAAAACAAACAAAAAAATAAAGAATAAAATAAAACAGCAAACCAACAAAAAGACTCAAGAATCAATGGAACAAACAGAAGATGCACAAACAACTCTAAGCATACTCAGTCAACTTATCTTTGCCAAAGCAGTCAAACACCTTCAGTAGAAGAAAAATAGCCTTTCTAATAAACAATGCTGAGAAAACTGGCTTCCCACATGCCAAAGATTAAACCTAGACCTATGTTTCTCAGCATGCTCTAAACTAAAATCTAAATGAGTCAAAGTTCTTTTTTCTTTTTTCCAATTTTACTGTGGTATATATGTCAAAAATTGGTAAGTACAATATACATACATTTGCAATATAATCACATTTACATACATATCTGATAAGCACTTCCATCACCTCACAGTTACAATTCTTCTTCCCTCCTTCTTTCTCCTGCAGCTACATCATGAGGAGAATATTTAAGACATATACCTTCTTGACAAAGTATACATATAAAATAAAGTTTTATTAACTATAGTCATAGGACCATAATTAAATCCCCAGGATTATTCACCCTGTATTACTGAAGCTTTTTACCCTTTGACCAACATGTATCCCAACACCTCGGCCCTGGCAATCACTGTATACTTTTTAAAAAATATAAAATAAAACAAACACTTTTTTTGTATTTTTGAGATAGAGTTTAACTATGCAGTTCAGGGTGGACTTGAACTTAACTTTGTAGCCCAAGATGGCCTCAAACTCCCAGCAATCCTCCTGCTTCAGCCTCCAAATGCTAGGATTACAGGCGTTCAGCAATATGCCCAACCAACAAAACTTCTTGACAAAGTAATATAAAAATAACAATAGTAATCACCACTCTTCTATGTGTTTGGCTATTTTATATTCCATATATAAATGAAATCATGCAGGGACAGAGGATTTAGCACAGCAGTATAAGCACTTGCCTGGCCAGCATCGAGCTTGTGAGTTCGATCCCAGTACAAAAAAAAAAAAAAAAAAAAAAAATCATGCAGTATATTTCACTGACATCCTCTAACATGTTACTGTAAATGGAAGAATTGCCTTTTAGTAAGGCTAGTATTCAAGTGTAAACACATAACTAGACACAATATAACAAATGAGAAAAAGACTAGAATAGACATATGGTATATATATATATATATATGCATCAGTTTATGCATGAATGAGTCCTCACATAGTTTAGATATTAAATCCTATCAGATATATGGTTGGCAAATATTTCATTCCATTCCATAGGTTGTCTCTTTACATTGTTGATTTATAACATTTTGTGCAGAACATTTTTGTTTTGATATGACTCTACTTCTACATTTTTGCTTTGGGTGCTTGAGCTTTTGGTTATGTCATAACCAAGAAACTATTATCCAGATTAATGTCAAAAAACTTTTTTGCCACATTTTCTTTTGGCAGTTTTGCAGTTGCAGGTCTTATGTTAGAGTCTTTTATATTGATTTTCTGAATGGTATGAGAAATATATTCAATTTCATTCTTCCGTGTATGTATCCAGTTTCCACCACCGTTTATGGAAGGAGCTGTCTTTTTCCTGTTGTGAGTTCTTGGCAATATTGAATCAGTTGACTGGAGGTGCATGCATTTATTACTGGAATTTCTATTAAGTTCCATTGGTCTTTATGTCTGTATTATGCCAGCACTGCAATCTTTTGATCCCTGTAACATGGTAACATATTTTGAAGTCAAGAAGACTGATGACAAATCCTTTAAGCATTTTCTATAAAATATGGTACAAAGCAAGTACACCTCCTCTGTAACTTCTATTCGGCATAGAACTGAAAATCCAAGCCAGAGCAATTAGACAAGGAAAAGAAATAAGAGGCTTCCAAACTGTAAAAGGAGAATAAAACTATGCACATGGCAGAATATGTATAGAAAAGTCTAAAGACATAACAAAAACTGTTGAATCTAATAAAATTAATTTCATAAATTTTCAGTTACAAATTACAAAGTCCACAAAGAGGTCCATAGGCTTTCTATTCAAATAGTGATCTAGGTATTTAAAATAATAAATTTTAAAAGTCCAATTTAAATTGCAACAAAAATGTTAAAATACTTGATAATAAACTTAGGCAACCAAAGATGGGACAAACTTGTACACTAAAAACTATAAAAAGGCAAATAGAGGAAAATGAAGAAAGCAGTGATAAGTAAACATGCCATGTTTAGAGATCAGAAGGATTCATATTATTAAAATGTCCCTACTATCCCAAATGATCTACAGATTAATGATACCTATGATACTTGTGAAAATCAGAATAAAATCCCTTACAGAATTATAAAACAAAGCACTCAAAAACCCATATAGAAAACTACAAATAAAGAAAGCAACCTTAGGAAAAAAGTAATGACTTAATTCTTCTTTTATAGATTAGACTAAATGCCACCCAAAAGAATCAGATGTTTGGAACGTGTTTGCATCGAGAGTACGTTATGCGTATTAGCAGATCCCTGGCTTGATGACTTCAGGAGCGGAAGTGTGTTAGGACCTGAGAGCTGTGGGGAGGTGAGTCACAGGGAGTGTCGCCCAGAAGGGGATGTTTTGCCCTTGACTGCTCCCTGCCTCTGCTTCCTGACTGACGTAGGTTGACTAGCTGTCCTCCACCATGCCATCACCAGGCTGTTCTGCTTTGGAACCCACCAGCTATGGGCTGAATCTTTGAAAAACCATAAGTCAAAATAAACATCTTCTCCTTTAAATTACAGTGTCATGTATTTTGTCCAGTGTTAGGAAAGTGACTAATAAATCTCCTATTCAGTTGCTCCATTTTTATAGCTCTAGGTTCTGCATGGTCCCTTCTTCATTTTGAGCATCATTGTAGACAGATTTTCTAAATTTTTCATATATTTGTAATTATGTAAGTTTTTTTTAAAGAGAAATTTATCATATTAACTACAGAGTATTAAAATTTTCAGAAATGATGTAGATAAAGCATGTGATATTTGTTCCTCAGGCAAAAAAAATTAGTTTCATTTGTGTTCATTTTCTATTGACTATATCTGACTGTAACCATTCTTTTTTTTTTTCTCTCACCTCACTGCATTAACAAAAAAGTTAGAGGTAAATGTTCTTATGTTATACTAGTTTCTGTGTGTGTGTGTCTGTGCATGTGTGTGTGAGAGACAGAGATAGAGAGAAAGAGAGACAGAGAGACAGAGAGAGAGATCCATAGTTATTCACAGATTTGAAGTTAAACAGGGTAAAATACTGTCTATTCACCAGGATTCACACACAGCCAGGTTATTGCTGGACTTGTGATTTTAGATATCTAAAACCTGAGATCTCTGTTTCAGTATAAATAAAATATTGAATATCTCAGTAATACTCTAGTGTTAAATGGTGATAATAATAGTCCTTGACATGCAGGGTTAATGTAAGAGTTAAGAGACTTAAACTCTTAAAACCTTTAGCACTAGTCATATAGTAAGTCCTCATTTGTGCTGTTCTTATTATGTTACAGATTAAAAACTGGTGGTCAACTTAACGCCAGCTGGATTACATCAGCATAGCACTGAGCATAGATGTTTCACCTGAGGAAAGTTGCCAGCATAAATGGAGATGTGGAGAAGGAGAAGCTATCATGTTAGTGCATTAGTGCATTGAGACATTGTGGGTTCTCCTACATGTTGCTGTTTGAGCCATTGGTTCTCCTGGAAGAGCTTTGGTCTTCACATCAAGCATTACTTCCTGGCTCTGGTGTGGGGGGGTGCTGCTTGGTCTGCAGGATGAACTCATCACGCTGGCTTCTTGGCATGTACTTGACTGTGCTTGGCATTGGAGGAGCTCGGGGCCTCCATGTCGCTGAGGATGGCTGTGGTGCTTTTCAGGACAGCCCTGGTCTTTGTTGTGAGTGTGACTTCTCAGCTCCAGCATAGAACCCTCAACCTACCAGCACAGCTCCTTCACCCTGCTGGCATAGACTTTCTAGCTTCCACCGCTGACCTTTGGGCCTTCCCAACACGGATCCGCAAAAGAGACTGGCATGAGTCCTTCTTGTGGGCTCTAGACCTGCAGCTGGACTCGTGGGAGGCATTGTTATGAGCTCTGGGTCTTCATCTGGACTCATATGGGACATTGCTGTGGGATTCAGGCCCTTGGCCAAATATTTTATGTCTTTAGTGTTGTGGATAGACTTCCTGCATTTTCTTGTGTTAACCCTGGGAGACCATCATACAAATAATATTAGAAACTCCATGTCCTGATTCTAATTTTTCTTCTCACAACCCTTGACCACAACATAGTATTAGTGGCAGTGGTGCATAATATCTATTTAAGAAAGAATAAAAATGGAGTTTTCATAGAATTGTAAGAAATAAAATAGCATGGAACAAAAAAGTAGAAATTGTTAGTTTACAAGGGTATACCATTGAGAATTAATGTCAAGAATCTTTACATGTCTCTCTACTGGTGATGCTGGGAAAAACCATATCCTTCCACATAATTTATCTTCTGTCTGCAGTATACTTAAAGCCCTCTTCTTCCTGACATTCTCAAAAATGCCTCAAGAGCCAGATTAAATATCTTTTTCTTTTAGCCACAAGCCAATCCTTTTCTCTAGTCTGATGCTATTTTCTTTCATGCTATACTGCAACTTTTCTAAAATGATATGTCAGTGTTTATATGACATTTTAATAGGTGTTTCACTTTACAAAACTGTTCATTTGTAATGGCAAATTGGACTTCTGGAGTTGCAAGATGTCCTAGTGTGTTTAACATATTCATGTATTTGTAATCTTTTTTAATACAAAAATAAGAGTAAATATATTTTTCTGATTTGGCCATGTTTTGAATATGTCTCCCAAGAGTTCATGCGTGGGAAGCTCGCTGCCCAGAGAGGCTATGTAACAGGTCTTTTAAAAGGTGAGGTCTCTTGGGGTATGTTTGGTCTTTAGGCATGTCCCCCTGGAGTGGTGAAGGTGAGCATTTTAGGGCTTTCAGTGGTAACCCCCAGCCTGCTGTGGTATGCATACCACAGGTTGGGCAGCACTGTCCTAGGACAATAACATATTTCTCCTGGGGCCTTAAGTTAGTTTTCTTGAGAGCAAGTTGTTATAAAAGAGCGAGCCTGAGCCTTCTACCTTTCTTGCTTTCCATCTCAGTGTGTGATCTCTCTCTCCCATAGCTGTTTCCACCATAATGCCTTTTGCCATGTTCTGATGCAGCCATAAGGATCCTCACTCTAACAGCTGCCAATCTGAGTCTCTCAAATTGTGTGATAAATGAGCCTCTTTTCTTTTTCTCTTGTTTTTCTATTTCTTTCCTTTTCTTCATGAACTCTTAGTAAACATTTTCCTCACTCTGTCTTTCTTATTTTATGTATTGATACCTTGCTATCCATTTTTCTTGGCCCAGTGTTTGAATTTATACTGTGCCATGAAGGCTGTCCTGGCAGCCATTGCAACCTGTTCAACTCCTCATCAAAGGTAACTCTAGTGAGACACAGGGCTGGTACCTTGTCCAACTCAGACTCCTTATTATGAGAAAGATTTTTATTTACTTTTCTTGTTATATTAAGGAGGCATTTTATTCAGATTATTTTAATTGCATTCTAAAACTTTGATTCCACATTTCTCAAATTCATAGCATAAAATATAGGTACCTGTAAAAGAAATGAACATCTATAGTTATTTTTTGGCTTCTATTATTTGGAGTGATACTTGTAAGAATACTTGTCACCTCTGATTTCTAAGAATGGAAATTTGTTCTTTCTTCTTTTTAAATCTTTGAGAGAAAGAATATCCCCTACTAACGACCTTCAGAGCTGACACTTTACAACACATTCTTTTATTTGTCCCTAG
The DNA here is from genome assembly GCA_004027455.1 of Hydrochoerus hydrochaeris. NCBI lineage: Eukaryota > Metazoa > Chordata > Mammalia > Rodentia > Hydrochaeridae > Hydrochoerus > Hydrochoerus hydrochaeris. Next base: position 70,835 of record PVLA01002065.1, read on the forward strand.
CAAGTGAAACATTTCCAAATTCAAAATGAAATTAATCCATTAATTAAATAACTCTAACTTTGACTTGTAAATGTTTTTGGACCATAAAGTAAGATCATAAATAAACAAGAAGTTGTAGAATATTGGTGACGTTAAGAAATTTTCACCTGTCAAACTGGTATCTGGCTAAAAAAGAATAGATGTGAAAGAAAGGGATGCATTTTCTGATTAACATCACATTATTCTGTAGATTTCATATAATGTTTCAGGAGTAATAAACAGGGCCTAGAATGAGAAGGAGCTCAAGCTTCCTTTGTCTCTTTGACAGGGTTGATGCAAAGTGTGAGGCATGAAATCCTTCGGATACTACATTTCCTGTCGTCATGACACAGCGGCAGTATAGCAGATGGACAAACGAACTTTATCTAGCTCATTTAATGGTTTCTTTTTTTCAAATTGTTGTCACCTGCTTTTTCCACCTTGAGAATCTAAAACTGATACAATTGTATGGTTGCACAGAGGGACAACCAAAGATATAAATGATAAATTGATGAAAATATAACAAGACAACAAGAAAAGCCTAAAGTTTTCATGCTTAAAGGGTCAAATTAAATGTAAGCTTCCTCATTTGTTCTGGTTTTCCATCTGGGATATAGCACTGATAATGCTCTACTGGTTTCATGCATTATTAACTAATTAATTAGTTCCTACACTGTGAAGATCCTTGAAATTAAACTTGCCTAAGTAAAAGAGCTAAATTTGCAGTTTAAAGGGATAAACTGTCATAGCCATTCTTGCATTTGCCTTCCTTTTCCTATAATTATAACTTTGACACATTTAAATTTGAAGGCACCAGCCCAACAGTACTGTTATGGGAAATATAAATATACATGTTAATATGTCCTTATTGGAGGGAAATATTTTTAAATGAATATACTTTAAATTCTAATATTTTAAAACAGGTTCAGCAAGAATAGCATTTATATGTAATAAATTATAGTGTGTATATGTAAATACATTTATTATACATATAGGAAACTGAAATGGTGAACAAGAAACAGAAAATAAATCTGATTTTGAACTACCCTTATGCAGCCAAATTATAGCAAGACAAAGGCATTAAAATGTTGAATACATTGTCTTTAAATGCATATCCTTCTGTTGAATGCTTATATGTAAAAACCACATATGCATACAAAAGTCTGTCCTCTGCAAATCACTTGAAAGCAAGGTATCAGATGATGTTATTTTATGTCAGATTTGACTGAACATTATTTTGTCTGTGATACTGGAATGTAGGACATTATTATGAAGAAGTGAATTATCATGTAATTTTTATTTTTAAAACCAAGACAATAAATTCTTGGCTTTAGAGTTACAGAGAAGTATTTTATTCAGAAAGCCTATTGTTTATACACACTATTCTTCCTAATTAACAAAATAACCACAAGCTACATTAACAAAACCGCAGTAATGCAGTAAAGAAAATCTGTGTTTCCAAGTGCCCTGAGGGTCATCTTCCAGCTTTCACCAAATTACTATAATTAAGAGACAATGAACTGCTCAACTTCTCATTGGCTATTTTTTGATTTACAAAACTTATTGAATCAATTAACAGATCTAGCTTAAGAAGCACATTTATAGGCATCACATCAAGCCAATTCTATCAAATCTCTGTTTAAAAAGTTGACTATTGTGTTATTAAAATAAGAAAGCATACATTAACTTGCACAAGCCTTTCATTTTTATTGTACAATTAAATGTTGCATTTAAAAAATATTCTTCTATGAATCATTTATCACATTATGATCACATTAAACAAATGATACATGTTCATTTGTCAACCACCTTTGCTAATTTATAATGTAGGCACTCTATGGCTTGAAAATATTTGTATTCTCTGTATCTATATCACTGAATTATAAACTGATTATTTTCCCATGTGTCAAATGTGGAACATTCAACATTAATTTGTTTATCCATACTTACAGCCCAGTTTAATGAACACTGGTTATATAGTAGGTGTTATGCTCTTTTTCTGAGCCACAGTGTCAATCAGGAAAACTCATTGTCTTCAAAATTGTTAAGACTTCATCTAAAGGAATTAGAAATACTGCATTTAATAAATTGTGAAAGTTGCCCTAACTGAGGTTCCCATAGGCTGTTCTGAGGAAAAACTCCTAAATTCAAGTATGTGTCACTAAAGACTGACTTTTGGGAAATTAGATGGTATATAATGAAGTAGTGAAGTGATGGTGGGGATTAGCACACTTTAAGAAAAGCTACCACACATTTTATGTTGCATAAAAGTAAGAAATTGCAAAATAGCATGATATTTTATGTTAAATAATGACATCTCAGAATTGCCTTGAAACAGCAGGAAGTCACTGGATTTTTAAGTGTCTAATAATACGGTCAGATTTGAATGTTTAAAAAGATCACTCCAGGATCAGCATGAAAATTGAAATATTATCAGGTCTAGGAAGGAAGTAAAGGGGAAGGACTTGGAAGGTGACTCATTGGGAACATAATGACTTAAACTAAGGGGCTGTCAGTAAGCAAGGAGAAGAAGGCTGCATGGCGGATCATGGGCGGATAAACACCAGTACACCCATCGAAGAATGGATTAAAGAACGGATTAAAGAACGGTAAATGCTGATACTAACTATGAACTTTGAAAAGTTTGTATGACTTTTTGGAAAAAAAGACATCTGGGTGTCATCCTTCTGTACAAGGCTGGTCTTAGAGCAGTGATGTATAGATTTGAAAATCAGTATCCCAGAAAGATAAATTTTTGAAGGAATGGAGAGAATCAGGAATAAAGTAAAGCTGTTGATGTCAATAAAAAAGTATTTTCATATAATAGTACTTCTCACAGTAACCATAAGCGCCTGCCTGGCATGTGCGAGGTTGTGAGTTCAATCTCCAATACAAAAACAAAAAAGAAAAAATGCTCATATGCCCAAAACTGTTATACAGATTTAATGTATTTCTAATCAAAATACCATTAACCTACCTCATAGAACTAGTGAAAAAATTCTTAAAATTCATTTGGAAACAGAAGAGATCTAGAATAGCAAAAGCAGTTCTGGTCAACAAATGCAAGACAAGGAGCATTACAATCCCTGACTTAAAATTATACTACAAAGCTACTGTGATAAAATCAGGATGGTACTGAAGAAACAAAACAAAACAAAACAGAGCTGAGGATCAGTGCAACAGATTAGAAGATGCAGAAAAAACTTTAAGCACACTCAGCCACCTTATCTTTGACCAAGGGGCCAAATGTGTTCACTGGAAGAAAGAGTCTTGAGAACACATGTGATAGAGTTCTGTCAAGACTTTTTTTTTTTTTTTAAACTCATGACCTCATGCTTGCCAGGCAGGTGGTTGAATGGCATACTTTTATTTCCTTTTTGAAAGGCACACCTTTAGTCACACTGACTATTGTACCTTGTGTAGTGGCAGCTGTGGGCCTGTCTGTCTGGTGACAAGTTGATTAATATTTTATTTTATTTTATTTTATTTTATTTTATTTTATTTTATTTTATTTTATTTTATTGTGGTACTGGGGATTGAATTCACAACCTCATGTTTGTCAGGCTGTAACAGTTTACAACACTGAGCTAAATCCCTGTTTACAACTTGATGTAAAGAAAGCCTTTGAACGGTGGAGCAGAGATGTTTCGGGATCCCTCCCTCCCTCCCTCTTTCCCTTTGGCCGGGGCCAGTTGGCCCCTTCCCAGGGACGGCCAGGCCAGCCCAGGCCAGGGCCAGCACTGAGTGGGGGAGGAGGTGTGGGTGCACCGGCCCCGCCCGACATCAGCTCTGCTGCTCCAGCCGCTGTCTTGATGTGATCTGGTCTGAGCTGCACGTCGGGATAGGACTGCTTCATCTCTTGGTCTGTCTTGGTTTTCCTTCCTCCTCTCATTTTATTTAATCCTGGAGATGAAACTCAGGGCGTCCTAGGCTCTGCATCCACAGAGCTGGCGCTGCGCCCCGCCCCGCCAGCCTTTAGTTCTATCTTTGGAATGTTCGGACAGTGTCTCTGAATAATGCTCTGGTGGGCTGGGCTCAAACCTGCGCTCTTCGTGACTGTTCTCTCCTTCTCTTTGAGCGCTGGGTTAGGGTTCTAGGCCTTCGCCCCCACATCCAACCCCCACTGTTGTCATTAGCCTCCTCGGTGCTGCCTGTGGTCCTTAACTTACCGTGGTGAGAAACACATCCCATCCCACAGGGCTGGGGCAGGCCCAAGTGAAGAAGCCGGTACCTACCTAGCACGCAGCAAAACCTACATCCAATTTATCGCCTTTACCATCTTTAAGCATATATAGATCAGTGCTGTTCAGGACACAGGAGAGGGGGATGGGACAGGACAATGACTGCCGGCCAGCCAGGGTCCTGGGGGACATCGCCTGGGGGCAAGGCGGAGGCCAAGGGATTTTCCTGAGCAGATATTGGGGGAAGGGTGCTGCCCAGCCACCTCCTCCCCTCCCCCCTTTCCCTCCCCTCCCAGAATGCAATGCAGCCCAAGGCAAAGGAGTGGCAGTAGGCCTGACTCCAGCCCTAGGAGAGCTAAGAATGCCAGGACTGTCACCAGTCACTAGTTTGAGGCCAACCTAAAGACTCTTAGAAAACTCAAAATTGTTAAAAATTTTAGTCTGAGATTAACTGTGAGGGTAGCTGCATAGGTATGATTTGTACATCTTGATACATATACTCAATCTCAGTAAACATTTTCGAAAAAATTACAACTGAGAAATTAATTTAGAACCCATGTTTCTAACAGAATTTAGATACTGATTCTCAGAAAATGACATGGGTGCCAAGGAAGATTCATGCCAATCATTCTGCGGAAAGAGTATCTGGGCCAGGATTTCTGGTAGTGAGAAAAGAATGGAAGTGGGAAGCAGGATTGACCTGGAAAGAATCAGAACCAGAAGTATTCACAGACTGCTTATGAGAGGTCCAAGAACTGAGGACAGCTTGCTACAGACAGGGAGGCCCCGTGGCATAACACGTTTCAAGAAAAAAAATGTGTGTAGGAAAAAAACATTACTAAAGGTGAGATCAGCATTTTGTCTTCTTCCCATTTATTATACAATTTACCTTTAATTTCATCTCCAGGATGTTTGTACCAGGTGCTTATATTCTTCATATGTTTTGGGAATGAGGTCCAAAACACAATCAGACAGTGTCAGGAAAGAATGCTATTTCATTCTAATTGTTCGATTTTCTTTTTTTAATATGATGTAGGAGTCTGCAGATCAAGTTTTCTGTAGCACATGCTTTCTTTCTCTCATGAGCTATGAAAATATGCTTACATGTTTCTATATAAGCCAAATACACAAAACTGCTAACGAAATGACTGAGGTAGCTAGTTTTCAAAAGTATTAACAGATTTTTAACATTCTTAATTGAAACCAATAATTGCTATCCTGTATTAATATGACAATTTCTACAAGCCAAAAGGCAATAATCCAAATCTTCCAGTAAGAAATAGTTCTTTATAATTCTAAAATTTTCTTGCATCTGCAAAATCATCTCCAAAATACTTCTGTTTTCAAATACTTAGAAAAGGAAAAGATTGTTCCAAGTTCAATGATATTTTACACTAACTTCAAGATTCTAACTTTTCCTCCTTAATATGTAAAATCCATTTACTTGTTTTAAAGATTTAGTTTTCTATTATAGACAAAATAACATAACATAAATACTTCGGAGCAACAGTTGTCGCAGCTGCAGATGTTGCCCAATTTACCATTAAACCTGAGTTTACCTTCTAGGAGAAAATCGTTCATTTTAGGACCATCTGAAAGTAGCAGTGAGAGAATTTATTCATTAAACAAATATTTATTGACCTACTATGTACTGAATACTATGTACTGAATACTAAAGCAACACCATGGACTGTGTCTTAGGTGTGCTGACAGCATAATCATGTGTTGGCTTAATAGGTTAATACATGTTTGCACACATTCAGTAGCTGAGGAAGGCAGGCAGGCAAAATTTAACAGTTTTATGAATAAGCCTAACAAAGAAAAAAAATGGAAGAAGAAGTCAAGATTGGGTGATGACTGTTATCATTTCAAATGCTCTCATAAAAGGGAGATAGATCTTACATATACATTCTAGGTATCACTTATATTACTTCAGAAATAATACCATACTCACTTAATATTTGCTTCTGAAAAGTTAATAGTATTCTTATGAGTACAGGAAAGCCAGAATTATTCAATTGCCATGTAAAAACAAACACTGAGCTATCCATAAAATGGACAGTTGTGTTTATCATGCATGGATGATGTGATCAAGCCATGTGCCCAGTCCCAGGCTCTCCTGCACCCTTGTAGTGTAACTCTGTTGGATGATAGGACTCAGAGAGTGCATGTAGCCATAAGTTATGATGGGCCTGACTGTTCACTTCTATAGGACTTATTTTGCCCTACTTAAACCAACTCACAACCAATTAATCAATGATTAAATAAATATATATTCTACAAACTTCCTTGCACAAACTCTTAGAATTATACCACTGATCCCAAAGAAGATTTGCCCAAAGAAGCCAAATCGAAAGACATAATACCTCTCATAGGACCTTTCATTTGTCAAGAGAAGGAACACATATGGTCTACAGAGAAAATAATTTAAACCAAAATATCATCAGCGCTGAGGTCTTTATACAGTTTGTGATTTTTCTCACTGAGGCAGGAAGAGTCTTAATTTGAAACGTATTGGTATGATTATTTTGAACTGAGTTGTGATTTGCTGAAGAAACACAATAATATTGCTCTTTCTTTGATTATTTTCTGTTCACACAGGAAAAATTTGAGTCCAATTTGTCAAATTTTCATCTTTCATGGTAAAATGATCATTATAAATTTATTTAATTTTACTAGTAAGAAGACAGAATGAGGCTTTAGCATTATGATCATAAAAGCAAATTCCAGGAAGACACCTGTATAAAAATATTAAATTGTTGGGAAAAGGTAGTTACATAAAATAGATAAAACCTTATAGGTTTTTAAATGATGCAAATTTGAAAGGTAAAATTCTTTCTAATTAATTACATCAGATAAGCAACAGCTGGGGACCTTTGCAGCAGATTTTTAAAAATGTAGAACACATTTCTAGAAACAGAATCACTTAAGATGAGACTCCTCATTAGTATTCTTATTAAAGTCATTTGTTAACCCGACACAGGAGTGCTATCCAGGAAAGACAAAAAAAAAAAAAAAAAAAAAGCAAAAGGAACTCAGCAAACACAAATCCCACCTGTTTACCAAAACCATCACCTCTAGCATACCCAGTGTTAGAGGCACTGCCTGCCCAGTGACAAATCAGTTTCAAAGGCCACGGTATCCTGACCGTGCAAAGGTAGCATAATCACTTGTTCTTTAAATAAGGACTAGTATGAAAGGCTTAACAAGGATTTAACTGTTTTTTGCTTTATGTCAGTGAAACTGAAGATAATTGTAATAATTTCTATAATACTCATTTAACACAAACTAGCTTAAGCATATGAATATTTGTGAAAACTTTTCTTTTGTCCCAGTAAGATGTTCTGAGAATCACGTAAACCATCTGTCAGTCTCACTTAAACCAGTCAGATTTTAGACTTGTGAGATGTGAAGAGTTTCTCTCATTAGCAATCAGTTTTGGTGAGTATAATGAAAATTTTTTTGTAGTAAATGAATGACTAAATGTTTTCTCTCAAAAATGTTCTAAAAAAAAAAAAAGGAAAGAAAAGAAAAGAAAAGAAAAGGAAAATCAGAAAGATTCCCTAAGTCCTTCGGTTTCCCAATAATATAAAAATTGGAGTTTCAATTACTAATTTTATCTAGATTTAAGTAATGCTAATTATTTTCAGTGAAGATTCAGCAGATTAATCAGGATCACTGTAGAGCTCTGAAGACTCTGAGAGCTCATGCAGATAAAGCTAATGACTGCACAGCTACACTCAAGTCTTGAGGCAGTCGTGACCAGGCCCAGTCAATGAGTACAGTGAGCCAGAGTTCAGGAGAAGGAGGTCTCAGGGTCCTGTCTGCAGCTCTTCCTGTGACAATACACTTCCTTCCTAAACATCATCAGGCACAACTGCATTTTGAGACTGTTCAAAGTAGAAAAATGAAAATAGAAAACCGTGAAGCTGAAAATGAGCCCTAGCTCTCCTGCATAGCTTTTCTGCTTTAAATGAAGCTAATATTAATTTCTGATTAATGGCTTTTTTGCTGATTTCCTTTCTTTGTTGGCATGCTGGTTTGTTTTTGGTGTACCTAGTACTGCTTGACAGCAGGAATAGTATAAGAAAAACCATCTACCTCTTCACAGAGTAATTTGAACTGGAATTCAGTCTGATCATATAGCAGGATTGGATTCATTAACTATAGTGAATTTTACAAAACATATATTTCGAAGATAATTGTAATAATTTATTGTTTTGTAATAGCTACACTGTGCCTTCTTGCATTGATAAAAAATTCAAGAAGTAAATGCTCATCTTTAATGCATACAATCATTTGGGGGCTTTAGTGCTACTGGTCATACAGAAATCACATGAAAGAGTTTGATGTAACACTTGTTTTGATTTTCTTGTAAACTAATATTCAACCACAAAATTACAATATTTCAGTAATTATTGAATTAGAATTATAGTTCACTCATCAAATATAAAAGAGTAGATATCTTTACGGTCTGTGATTTTCTTACAGAAAATAAAATCATCCAAAAATAAATATATATCACTACATATATTATCACTATTTGTTATTAGATTTAAATACAAAAATATATTGCAACTACTATGAAGGCAAGACTTTAAATTTCCTTCAAATATTCAGTTATTTATACGAAAATTAACCTTTAAAATTCTATTATAGTATCATCTTTTGATCAGCATTTGTTCTATTAAAAATAAATTTTGTATAGAATTCAAATTTTTAAGAAATACACCAACCAAATTTAGTTGATTTGTATTCAGAATGCCCTCAATACTAACTGAGTGATATTTTTGTTAATGAACAATGTAAAAATTGATGATTCTATGAGTCTGTTAGGCTTTTTAGCTGTCTTCTACAAGGACGAAATTCTGAGCATTCATGATACCTTTTTAGATGTAACACCTAAAGGTACAAATCTAAGTACTTGTAAATCTCAAAGCTGAAATCTTAAAAGTTTTAAATGCTTAAAGTCTGAAATCCCTGATGTATAAAATCCTGAAAGATCAAAATCCCAAAAATATAACTGAAATTTTTTAATTTGAAGGGCACTTATTTATATTTTTAAAAAATGGATTCACAAGAGAATCATATAAAAACATGACAGAGCACACCACAGGGCACTTTATAAAATAGAATAGATAGTAATATGCAATTCTTTGCAAAGACAGTTGTTTGCAAACATAAGCAATCAGATATGCTAAGAACAGTCCCATGGAAAGAATAGTGATAATGAGAAGATAAATGACATTAATAGAAGAATAAGTCAAAATGAAATGTATAAATGCATGTGGTTGATAACTTTCTGAGCCCAGTTTCATAACTATGGACAAGGTCATAACTCATAGTTTAAGTTCTTTGATGAAGTTCATTAAAAACCCTGAAAGGTAATCACCACATCTTCAGTTTCACAAAGAAAAAAGATCAAAAGAAATTTTATTTTTCATAAATACAATTGTATTAGAAGGATATCTTTTCTTTATTTCATTTACTATGAAAATTTTAGCATTTTTATTCCACATACAATACTTGCACACAAATTCAACATTGTGATAATACACTGTCTTGTAATCAAACTTGCAAAAACAAATTGAAAAATGAATAAAAACTTTCACAAAATCTTTATGTAATTTTACTTACTGAATTGGATGTGATGCAAAGGTGAAATGCAAGCCATAGTAAAGTGTAGTCAAATGACATTGGAAACTTAAAATAGTATGAAAAAACTAAAAAGATAAGCAAAACTAAAAAGAGAATTTGACTATGACAAAGTTTATTGCAAGACTGATTATGGGTAGATACCCAAAGGTGTTCTGTGACAGCTGAGTGACTTTTGGTAGCATTAATAACATTTTGAGGTCTTGCATTGCAACAACTTGGGTTGAAGGTAATGGCTATCATCAGAGAATATGTTCCAATTCATTTTTTACATGGTACTACCCTTTCTGAAATTATTCTATACTTAGATATATAATTAATGCCAGCACGAGCATCCTTCAATAAATTTCCCCAGCCTCTTGCCATGTTTCCTTGTTGCTTTGGGTATGAGGAAACCCATTTTACACACATTCACACACATACCACAAATTTGGCTGAACCAGTCTTAGGGATTGACCAGCAAATCATTTGTCTTATTCTACTGAGCATATAACTATTTTCAAATCAGTAAGTAATGTCATATTCAGGTAAATGTGCTTTAATTAACTAAAGCTCCCAGAATTTCATAGCATACAAAGAATGTCAATGCAGAAAAATCACATTTTTAAAACTGAATTTTTCATTGTTGCTATATACACTCATGGGAATTTTCTGCCAAAGGCACTGGGGAAAGTGAACAAAACAAAACAAGACAAAACAAAACAAAACAAAAGTTTTTTGGTAAAATATTGAAATTCTGTTTTAGAAGCCTCAACCACACCTAATTCCAATTTGTCATTAAACTTGGTTGTGAGATTTAATGGAAATTCATTTTCTTTTGTAAAATCCACCAAATAATCAAGTAAATGTTTATACTGAGCTTTGCTTTTTTTCCCCAGTCATTAAGCACGATAGAGTGGATGAGTTCAAGAATTTTCAGATTTAAGAGGCACAGATTGTACATATTTGATAAAAAGCAGTGAGGACAGTTTAGAAAATATCATCCATCAGCCAAAATACAGCATGCATTAGCTTTTCCATGTTAGATCTACTGGTTAAAATATAAAACTCTATCTTTTAGGGCAGTCAAATTCCTAACCAAGAAGAGTTCACCATTTAATATATTTTGATAAAACAGAGATGGTATATCAGCAAGAATCATTGGTTTGGAAAGTTGCTGAGCTCACTGAATTATTTTTATTTTCTGATGAAGACAATTTTTTGAAGGTCAGCATGGTCTTATGTATAATGGAATAGAAGTAGTACAAAATTAAATAATTCACAGTCTTTGTGTAAAACTAAAATTCCCTGTTCAGAAATTAGCTTTCTGCCCCTTTTGCATAAGCTTTTTTTCCCCCCAATAAGAATTGTGGTTTCTAGGATGTTAGCTTTCAAAATTTTAAAAGTTAGGATTTTACTTTTTTAAAATTGTGATTTTCAGATTTTTTTGTTATATATTTGGGACTTCAGGAATTTTGATCTTTCCAAATTTTATCATTCATGATTATAGCACTCAGGATTGTGTCTTTTGGAATTATGATCTGCACTATTAAAGATTTATCCTTTGCATTAAAATTTTCAAAACTAAAATTTAAAGATCTCATACTTAACATGGGATGCATTAGGGAAAATTTTCAAAATTATGTCAATTTTCTCATGTTTTACTTTTCTCATGAAATGGACACTACATAGCCCCTTACTTAAACAATACGGTATAGGGAAAATTCATCTTTCTGTGCTTCGCAGTTTTTGTTCCAAGAAGCATGAGAATTAATCTGACAAAAAACTGACTAGCAATAGAAATTACATGCTAAATTGGCAACATTTTTATGTAAAAGAAGGCTTGAGGGGAAAGTGAAAAATACAGGAAGTGACTATTCAGAGACTTATGTCAGTTTACCAAACTGTGGTAAATTTTGAAAAAGTGATAAAAAGACAAAAGGAATTCCAGCTCCTGGATGAAGGAGATTGTGGAGGGTACTAAGGGTATGCAGGCTAAGTGAATGTTGTCCTAAGATTGCTTATGTTCAATCAAATGTGATGAGACATCTCTGGAGTCATCCTCTTTTTCCTTTACAGGAGAGGGGATATTTCCTTTTGTGGAAAAGGAAATTCATGTCATGTTTACAAAAGAAAATTCATGCCCCCATTCAGGGAAGTCAGAGGAGCACAGAAAGCGTCTCTGTGTCTGCAGATTTTCAGGTGCCTTCAGCTGTTAACAATCTGCATGCCAGGTGGCTACCCCGTATCGTATCGGGGTGGTATATGCTGAGCTCATTTTATAAGCATCTTTCTCATCTGCTTCTCAGCTCACTGTGTAGGTGAACACGTAAGATAACGATGGAGAGTGGGAAACAGAAAAGAACTTAGAAAACAAATTATTTGTTTCTTTAATACTGTTGTGGAAAAAAAGAAAAGATTCTGCAGTCTATAAAAGAATTGTGAACAATTCTACTCAGCCGTTTACTTAAAACCACAGGTTGCTAGGTGTCTGGTTTTTTGCAGCTCGTTACTTATTGTTACATATAAACACCTGTAACAACATTGTCATTAATTTTTATGTGAATAAAACAATTATTTTCCTTCATTAATGAAAAGAAATAGAAAATTCATATGCATACACTGCACTCATCCAATCAAAATCAGTTTTATCTTGTAATCCATGGTCAATATTACACACAGTTCTGTAAAATATCTATTGGTGTTCACTTAAAACTAGTGTTATTCCTGGTGGCTTCTTTAAGACAGGGCCATGTTAATTTGTCAATGCTTTCCAGCCTTTATGTTGTGCTCTTATTGAGTGCATTCAATTATTAAGCCAGTTTGCAAATGTTCTCATTTTTATAAAATGGATTCTATACCATAGTTCATCTTATTTATAGGTAAAAGTTCCATTTTGAGAATTTGAGTCTCTCTCTCTCTCTCTCTCTCTCTCTCTCTCTCTCTCTCTCTCTCTCTCTTGCTCTCCCTAGAGAGAAATGAAATGAGTTCCCTTAAAGACACCTAAAGTTAGTGCTGGTTTTTGGAAAGCTCATGTCACTGCCTGACTGCCATATCATATTGCAATATCTGCTTTTAAGAGTCATGATTGATTAGGACTTACTAAAAATTCCAGTTTCAGTTGCAGCCATAAAGGCAACAATTCTTCTGTATCTGAAGAAAAGCAGTCTAATTCTTCAGATCTTGGCATCCTTTTTTCTCATCTTGAAGAGAAAGCTAACAGTATCTCTAGCAAAATTACTGTAAGAAATGGCTTTAATATTTAACTTATATTTTTTGACTGGTATTTCTTGCCTGTAATCTTTTCCCAAAGAAGCAGAGCCTCATTTTACTTTTTCTCTTTTTTAAAAGGGTTTCTGAGAGTGAGAGAATTTCAAATACCACTCTGATATTGAATTCAAGGATTTTTATTTAAGTCTTCATCTGAAAAGCTGTTATTCTAATTTTTGATTCATTTTTTTAAAATTTCACTTTATCTTCTTGAATATAAATCTGAACAAATTATTATTAAAATCAGTGTAAACATTTCTTATGTAAGATAAATTTGCTAATACTATAACAGGTTATTGAGCAACGCATTATAGACTAGCAAATTAATGACCATCACAATATATTAGTGAATTTGAATGTTAGTGACATGAAAAATAAAAATGACAAAAATTGTTACTATGATTAAATGGAAAATTGCCAGTAGGATGAATCTGTCAAATTTAATTATTAAATTTGAATTTTTTCAATTTTAGAATAAAACTGACAAAATATGAAGGCTTTGAGGTCAAATATTCCATATAGTCACTTCAGTATCAGTCGGACAAGCTGAGAATAAGCAAACAAACAGCACCAAGAGGAGAATATAAACATCCCATTGCTGCCTGTTTTCAGAGTGGGTACAAGTGAACACACAGAAAAGCTATATTTATCAGTGATGCTGTTAGTAGTTGATTCTTATGATGACATCCTCAGGAGTTAGGCTGTATTCCTATATTTATCAGAAAATAGAAGTTAGTGGAGGGCACTGAACTCTGTACATATTTAGCGAATTACTTTCCAAAGGTCATTTCATAAGTCAAGGAAACACGGACGCTGAAGAAGTTAGCTAGAGCAAAGTCTTCTTCAGATTACTCAGGGATTAGTTCTCAGAGGATACTGTTTGATAGAAATGAAATGTTAAGCCTCTTCTTCAACAATTATAAATTTAATTCATATGAACTTTGTAGATTTTTCACGGAGACAAACTTTGTACTTAGTAATATGCCTTCTTGTGTGTGTTCAGGCTATTTAAAAGATGTTTTTAAAAAATTTTAATAGAAACTTCTTTTCTAAGTACTGAGGAAAATATGATTCATCAGCATCTTCTGGGTTAAAATGGAGTTCATCACCAATGTTCACATATTTGAACTTAATTCCCATTTGATTTTTTGAATCTTGTTTATGCTCTGCAGATTTATTCCATATGTGACTAGAACTGAATCTATCTTGAAAAATATTTCTTAAATTACTTACAATGAGTGAATATTTATGATAACTCTATTTTTAACCCAGGTATGAAACTTATTGATAATAAAAATTCTGCCTTACTTGGATATGAAACATATAATAAATAAATTATAAACTGGAGATGAAACAATCTACCCAAAGCATTTAATCATATCAGGCATGGTGACGCATGCCTATGATCCCAGCACTTGAGAGGCTGAGGCAGCAGGATTGCTGTGAGTTTCAAGTCAGCCTGGGCTACAAAGTGAGACTTTGTCTCAAAAAACAAAACAAAACAAAACAAAACAAAACAAAACTAACTATTCATAAAATATACCTTCCATTTCAGACATCTCTATGTATTATTTATTTCATTTTATTTTGGTACCAGTACCTTGTATTTGTCAGAAGGTGCCATGCCACTGAGCTATAACCCTGGTTATTTTATTTTCTTAAGAATTTATGAATTTATGTCTTTAAAGTAAGTATTCTACAATTGGGTTTTGATGAATTAATGTTACTAAAGATGCTTTGAGTGAAATTAACTGAATTTCATTTACATTTACATAGAGATGCAAAATTAGAAACACTGGACTTTTAGTATGCTGTTAAATGGAAAATAAATTTGTACTCTAGATTGTTTTTCATTTAACTTCTTTTTCTTCCTTTTTAAAAGTCTATCAGTACATGTGTGTAGTGTGTAATTTTTACTTTCCTTGTGGGAAGTTGGCATATGTACATAACACACCCTTGTTTAAACTCCCCTCCCCGACAAGTAGCATTTCCTCTGACTTTGGACATCTTTGCAGTCCAGGATACCTGCATTAGGCATGGGGAGGGAGCAACCCAATTCCTTCCTCTCCACCCCTTATCCCTTCCCTCCCTGCATCTCTCGGCGCCCTTCCCCTTTGAGGATAATCTCTCTCTTTCTATTATCTATCTTTTACTTTGCTCTTTACTTCTACTGTGGGTTTCTCATAGAAGAGAAACAGTGTGGTATTGGAGCTTGTGTGTCTGATAGTTTTATATGATATAATGGGCTTGAAGGACATTCATTCTCCTACAGATGTAGAAACTATGAAAATAATTTTGTGGTTGTAGGATTTGGTAAAGAAGGGAAAAATGAGTGTAATTGTTGGAAACACAAGTTTTCTGTAAGTATACTCAGAGAAAAAAAGCAAAAGTGAATTATTTTTATTTGTGATTCATTTCCTAGGATTCCTTAAATTTAATAACTTAGTTTGGGGCTTGTCCAAGCAGCTACTTACTTCTATGTAAATTACAGGTAAGGTTAAGCATATGACCTAGTAATAAAGAAATTTCCCCTGTTGGTATCAGAGTTCCTCCATGCAGTTCAGCCTGTTTCTAACCAATTTTTAAAAAGAACTTTTTTGATGGCAAGATTTCAAAGCACTGGAATTAGAGATGAAACTGTTGTTGATAATGGAACAGAGTCATTTGTACATCAAAGCATGAAGATGCTGTGCAGGGTCCAACCCATGGAGCAAGAGGGTTAGGTGAGTGAGAATCCAGTCTGGAGCAGATGAGGCCAGGTTAGAAGGGCCTAAAAGTAAAGTTTTATGTATTCAGAAAACATAGGCTATTAATCACATTTGCATTTCAGGTGATCATTTGAGTGTGGAGAATGGAGTAGTTAAAAAAAAAATAGAGAAATAGGGAACTAGGCAACCATCCTTACAATAATCCAGAAGAGAGACCATGGTCCCTATCTGGGTAAAGAGAGGTGTTAGGGACAGAGGTGAGTGGGTAGTGCCAGAAGATTCTACAGGTGGGCATTTGGCCTTCCAGTGATTGTTGAGTGTAGGATGTGAGAGGATGGGTAGAAATGGAGTGTCATCCATGTATTTCTGGGCCAGGCAACAGTATAAACAGTGGAACTTCCTTACTCTGAAAGAGTAACTTGTGAGACGAATCATCTTTTTTGCCTGCAGGTGATGTGTTTATTTTAGTGCTGTGGCAAGTTTGAAGTGCTGGTCCAATTAAACATTCAAGTCTAAACGGGGCATTCCACCTGAAGATACTATTACCTCTGTTGTTTATTCTTGATTTTCATGCTTTATTTTTCTAAAAGTCTTCTGACTACATTTCCCTCCAAACTTTTACCATTTTCTACCATGAAGTCATGTCATGCCTGAATAATAAACAGCTTATTGCTGGTCAGTGGGAGCTGCTCGCTTCCTGTCACTCTTGCTGAGGCTTCAGGTAATTGCTGTTCAGCAGAACGTCCATAAAATTCTTCCATGTTCTGTTCTGTCTTTCTAGGCAAAAACTTACTTGGAGAATATGGTGCTAAGTGTGCAATGGACATAAAATTTCTAATTAAATTTTCTTTCATTATTTCTTACTCTGTTTTGGCAAGCTACTATCAAAAGTGACTATGTAGTACTTTTTAATCCTGGCTGTGTGTCTTTATTATTAATGAAAGCAAGATTAAATGATCAGTAGTTAATGCCTGCAAAACATGCCTTTTGCTTTGCTTTAGATTGTTACATTTTGTTCTTTGAGAATAACTATTAGTAATTTTGAGGCTGATATGATTATGAAGCAAAAAACCCTGTGCAGGTGCAAAATGAATTGGGAATTTGGTGTTAATGAGGACTTAAGCACAGCTTTTTAAAAACACAGAAACATGCTTAATCATGGCATATACTTTTTGTAATTTAACAAACAGAATTTGCATTAAAGTAATACTCAAAACTGTCGACAACTATTTAAAAATAAGGTGAATATCATGCTGATCACTTTTCATATTAGCCATATTTTGTCTTGGAGCAAAGAAAACTGAGAATCTCAACAAGAGAACCTTATTTGTTTATCGAAATAACTACAGATCCACCGCGATACACTATTTAATTGACACATAAAGTATCTCATCAGTATAATCATTTCTTTGTTCAACAAATATTAATTAAGAAGACAGTGATCTTGATGAATACATCAGCCAGCCACTTGTTTCCTGCCATAATTTACTTTAATCCTCCCTTAGACCATGTTACTCACTGTGAATTGTCTATGTGACGCTGCTCACTATGATGCAGGTGATTTTTAATGTCAAAGCTGCTCTTGAGTTTACTTTATTTCAGAACAAAACATAGATTATGCCATACAAACACACAACTTGATATCTGAGGACTTTTTCTTAGGCTTAACTTTGGAGTTGATTTGGCCTATTACATGCCATGTTGCATTTCATTCAGATGTTGTATAACTCAGTTTGCTATTATAGCTTCTGTACTGCCAAGAATATGCAGACAGACTAATTTATCCTTTGGTGCCAGCAGCAGCATGAATAATGTGCTGTCTAGAATAGAGGGGAAGGAAATCATCTTCATCACTTCCCTGGCATCCTTGCTTAAGGTGGCCACATGCTGATACAGGCTGCCTCTAGGGCATCAGCAGCCTGTGGGACACATTAGCTAGTCTTAGCTGGAAGAAGACTCCAAGTGCTTGTCAGTGACTGCTTGTTATTCTGCACTATCACCCTTTCTCCATCTTCTTCTCTTCTTTAGTGGCATCTGAGATGTACAAGGAGCAGAGTGAAAACACTGACAATTGTGGATCCGGTTAGGTGGAAGAAGTAAAATTATACAGTAGACAATATATAAGAACCATATTCTTCCTTCTGGCCTGCTTTTTTGTCTCTGTTGGTTTATAGCTCATGAAAAAGCACAGTGGTACAGTTCAAATAGATGCCTTACCCCCTCCCTATCATTTGCTTTTAATTTTCAGAAGGCTTCTATTTATTTGGTCTCCTTTTTCTTATATGGCAATGACACAAACCAGAAAAAGAACTACAAAAGAGATAGAACTCTTCCTTAAAAGTGTCTGTACTCTAGCCTTGGCAGAAGTCCATAGGAGTAGTCTCACAACTCATGTGTTCTAGATCATTAATATAGGAAAACAGATCTAGCCCGTAAAACAGTGTTTACGAGTCTTGAGGTTACCATCAGACAGGCGCTGTGTTGTAACCGTTATTGTATTTCAAGTGATTGGCATACATAAGAGTGTAATGGGAGTCTAATAAAAACCATTTAATTAATCATAGTATCAGTTGCATTAGTAATATATGGGGTAAGATTACAGTGAGAGAATTGTGTATAAAAAGATCGTATCATCTAACAGGAAGCCCAAGTAAGTGGAAGGGTTCAGGCTTGCTTCTTTTAAACTCACCATCTCAGAAGAACTAACACGAGGGTCCCATGAAAATGACTTTAACTCCTTCAAAGATCAAAACCCTAATGGCGTATGGACCTCCTAATAGATCTTCCTACTTAGAAATCACCACACTGAAAACCTGACTGCCTACCCATGAATTCTTTGAGGGACAAAAAGAAACTTATTTCCATACCACAGCTCTGATAGTAGGTTCCTTGATTAAATTATTAATCCATTGAATTGATTTGTATATTTGGGGTTAATAATGTGAAACCCGGTGGATCAGGAGGCTAGTAGATGAAGGGAGTCGACTCATAAAGGGAAAGGTTAGCTTAACTGGCTGTTGAAGACATAGAGTGATGCTTCTGGAGCGTGCCAATTTTTCTCAACCAAAAAGCACAGTTTTCAAAAGGAAGATTATGTTTAACTTGCTCTTGCTTTTCACAGTAAGAGAAGAACCTACTTGGAGACAGGACATGTGGTCTTTGGCCAAACCACTATATACATGTATGTAGACAAAGTTTTATCTATATGGTTTGAAAAAATAATAGAAGAAAAATGCTTTGTTTGATAAAACTACAGATGTGAGTGCATTTGGTCTTCACATGTCTTCATTTATGATTCAAACTATTAGTAACAAAGTTCTTACTGAGGAAAAATCTCTTAGGAATGATTATTTCTCATAGGTAAAGGATATATCTATTTGTCTGAGACTTCATTTCCATTTGTATGGTGACTATTAGGAGGCCAGTGACGTGGCTACTGAATGCTGCCAGCTCCATCTAGCTTTTAAAACAGTGTTTATAAGTCTTGAGGCTATAGTTAGACAGGGACTGTGTTGGAACTGTTATTGTATTTTGCGTGATTTGTATACACAATCCATGGAATTCATAGGAGATCATATATATATATATATATATATATATATATATATATATCATATAACCAAAGGCTAATATTGATGATATGAATGGTATGAGATAGTGTCTCATTTTTCTACCTAATTGTATATAATCTTTAAAGTGAGACCAAAGATGGTACCTGTTAGCCAGTATTTGAGTATAGTTAATTCAATAAGCATTTACAGTACCTTTTTCTCAGTTTCCACAGATTTTTGATCAAGCAATATGCTAATGGTGGTCATAAAGACCTTAGGTACAGGTGACAACATAAAAGTACTCTCAAGTCCTTGTTTTATCCCTGAAATGTTATGTGAATATTGCACTTTATTTCATGTAACCACTTTTATTATAAAAATTATTTTACTAAATTGCTGTCTAGTAAAATTCATGCTTCTGGAAGGTATCTTGAATTTGTCATGTGGCTTTTAGCACCTGTACTTCTTCATATGAAACTCACCATGATAGCATGGAGATATTAATTTCTCATTTTAAGAAATGTGACATTTACTATACCTCTTGCCCTCTGGGGCTCTATTCATGCAGGCCAGGCAGAGAATAGACCATACTGAGTTCATTCTATTTTGCTTTTTAAACGAAGCCTTTTACTGAAAGTAAAGGTTAGTGATAACTGAGTTTTATGGGAAGTGATTTGTTTTATCAATTTAGGGTTTTTAAATAATTATGTTAAAAATTAAATAAATAGAACAGACTATATTAGCATTTTTTTTAAGTTTGACCCAGAAATATTCACTGATAATGGTTAAGATCAAGGTGATGTTTACATAAAAAGAGGTAGGGCTTTAGGGAAGTGTTTGAACACACAGAAAGAAAGTAAAAGACCAAGGAGGCCTGGCCTGTCCACTTCTCCACTTTCACAGAGCTGCCAAGACCTGCCTTGGTTGAAGGAAAAGGCCAACTTCCTCATGCTCAGTAGTGAAAACAAGAATTTGTATGTAGGTGAAATGCATAACTATTTCAAAAACCTCTTTAGGTAGTTTAAGCGCTAGTTTTGACCAAATAACATTTAATATTTTGCAGAGAAAGAATCACACTGTATTGGTTAACATCAATGGTCCTAAAGTTTGACAGACTTACATCAAGTTGAGGTAATTAATAAGTCTATTAATTATGAATCTAAACATTTTCAACTTTCCAACTTTCCAGATACCTTGGCTCCTTGCTTGTAAAAATAAACATATTTCTCCCACACAGTGCTGTGGACAAGGCACGTGAGATGATCTATACATATAATACTTAAAACAGTGTCTGACACACTATTACTAAGTATTAGCTATTATTACACACCTTTTAAGCCTCCAAAACACATGATTCAAAAGTTATGCCCATTTGTTTGAAAAATTGCTTTAAATGTTTTCATGAAAATATTGCATACATTTTGTGATTTTCCATATTATGTCAGGGAATAATATATGTGCTGTGAAAAGTAATTTTACTGAGGCCTGGCTTGACACAATATAATATAAAATTTTCCTAAGCTTCCTAGAAGACTTTAACTTCATTAATATGAGATACATTAGTCCATGGGCATTCAGGGATGAAGAGGATAAAAGGACTCTCCCAACTGTAAACCACAAGTATTGGAATTAATTAAATAGGGGGTAACACTGTCACAGCCAGTCTAAGTATACTTGTCTGTTCAGTAGGCGTACAGATTACTATATAGAAATTTTTGCCCAATGTTAGAATTCTCAAATTTATAAAGAAAGCATGTATCAAAGAAATGTGGAGAACAATGTGTGGTGATCATATTTTTTAAAAAAATTGTTTTGTCTCATCGGTATATTTAGCACTGATTTGTGTATTTAAATCTGATTCAAGACCTGTATTACTGTCTAGAATCAATGACTCTAAGACTGATGAGTCTTAAAAGAAAATTTTTATAGCATTCCTCAAATGATTAGAGTAGGCTATTCTAAAGTAAAAAAAAATTATCAAACTCAGTTTTCAGGAAAAGATTTTTTACTACCCTTTTCTGTGCATAACTGATAGGGAGCACATCAAAAGATCTTTAACTTTTGGGTTTTATTTATTTTAAACATAGAAAATAGAAGATGAAAATGTTTCTTTTTATGTAATGGAGGTTCTATCTCTAATCTGATCACTTTTTTTCGTTTTCACTCATGAGTTAACCCTGAAATAAAAATACAGATTGCAATTAAGTTGATTGTAATTTGCCTAAGTTGGTGGGACCATTTTTATAATACACTTAGAGAACTAGCACATTATCTTTGAAAGACTGAATCTGCTGAAACTTTATGAACCATATATGTAAGTATATGACATTTAAAAATTAGAATTGCCTATTAATTTTTTACTGTATATTTTCCTGTATTGTGCAATTAGTTTCAAATCTCATTATGACATTCTTTCTCTTTGCAAATTGAGTAGAGTATCTTCTCTTTTCTGCAAGAAATATGTTGCAAAACATAACATGTATGCTTTAAAGCATGAGTATCACCAAGCTGTGTATGGGTTTTTTCCTGTACATTCAAAGTTTTGATAAAGCTTGTAAATTAGACACAATGAAAGGTAGCAATAGGTTATCATATATCTTAGCAATGTTTACGTATAATTTTTCCCTGATCATATTAGTCATGTTTCCTGTCATTGTACCAAAGTACCTGACACCCACATTTTAGAGGAGTGGCTTATTTTTCAGAGATTTCACTCCATGATTAACTGGCTTTAGGGCAGGAACATTATGGTATAATGGTGTAGTGGAGAAAGTCACTTATTTCATGTTAATCTGGAAGCAGAACACAGTGCAGAATACCAGTATGAGACACATGGTCCAAAACCATGGTTCCAGTGATGGACCTCTAACTGGGTTCTACTTCTACAGCCCGTTCACCTGTGAACGTAAGTGGACTAATCTATTGATAAGCATTCCCATAGTCCAATCACTACTCCAGAATTCTCTTAATCCCGTCAAGGTGAAGATAAAATAAACTGGTGTGGTTATTAAGACAATACATTGTACCTTTTTACATAAAAAGTAGCAGAGTACAGGTTCTCTTCGGCCAGCACTGCTGTTTTTGTGCTTTGAAGTCATTATTAAGTGCAGTAACGGTTACTTGAATGCAAGAAGTTTAGTACCTCAGTGGTCAATTTGAGAACTGAGTGCTACTGAGTGACTAATGGGCAGGCGGGTGGGACAGCACAGAGAGGAGAGACAGGGAAGGGCTGACTCACACCCAAGGCTGGATGGGTGGGACCAGCATCACATCATGCTACTTGAAACAGCATCATTTAAAGCTGATGAATTATTTCTGAAATTTTCTGTTGAATAGTTTTGAAGAATGATTTGAGGCTTTTTTGTTGGTTGATTGGTTGGTTTTTGTAACCGTAGTCAAACTCAGGGCCTCTTGCTTGCCAGGAGGTGCTATGCTGCTAAGCTAATCTCAGCCCAATTTGAGCATTTTGAAAAGTGAAACTGTGGATATGGAGGAACTGTTGAAAGTAATTAAATGATTTAGATATTTTTATATGATTTTACCAAATGGAAATCGTGTGCCACATTAGTTAAGTTTTATTTCCTTCAGTGATATGGTTTTATCTTTCTGTAATGATTGTGGTAGCCAGAGAGAATTCGAAGTATCCCCATGGTTCCTGAATTTTGATCTGCATTTCATGCTATACGTTTAAGTGCAGCACACTTAGGAATGATTTGCTTGAACCTGTAGGAATATTCATTTTACTGATTACCATGTTTCATTATACAGTTATATCACAGATGTTTGGGGTTTGAACATATATTTGGAAACCTTCTATTTTTGAAAATATGATTTCCCATCATTTTAAAACATAATAATAGCTTGTTTTTAAATGTCTTTTTTCCTAGAACATTTTATATTTTGTTGACATCTGTGAAGCAGAAAAAAGGAATAATTATTATTATTATTATTATTTTCACCTAGAATCGATTGTGATTTGTCCATGCTGACATGACTATATCTATAAAACTGTAATGTGCTTTGTAGATTTTTTTCATTCAAATGTCAATGTTTTCAGCAATTTTATGCCCAAGTATTATTTGGTTGTATCTGATACTGGTCTATAGATGTACTTAATACATTAGGACACCACACTGGTTTTCAGAGTATTACTCTAATGTAGTAGTAAATCAAATACCTTATCTAAGAGCCAGCAACTGGATGAGAGAAGCAAATAATAAGACAAGGGGACAGTGGGAAGAAGGGCATATAAAAAATTAAGATATGTTATATGTATGTACAGACTCCCCTGATGAGAGTAATACACACTGCAAATATGATGAAGGTAATACTACAAATATGTACTAATACAAATTTTAAAATAAGATAAAATATTGCTATTTATTTGAGGAAATTTAATGTCTTTAATGTAATCATTTCAGAAAAAAATATATGCATAATTCCATTTTAAATATGGATTATTATGAAATATAGGATGATATATATTTGTTAAGCTCCAGTGTTTTCAGAGAACAGCAGTAATGGATCACAGTGTGTTATAGTTTGTGTCTAGACATCCTCCCAAAGCCTCGTACAATCATAAGAGTGGACTTCTAGAGTTTGTGATTGAGTCATGGTCCAGAGCTGGGATTAAGGGTATGAGTGCTAAACCCTAGTCAGGCAGTCTGCATGCAATATAAGGGACAGAAAGAAGCTTGTTCCTTCTCTGTCTTCCCTATTCTTGTTTGCTTTTGTGGTCTTTTACCACACAAACTGTTGCCATTTACCATGTTGCCACCCTACCTTGGAGCCACCTGACTGTAGACTGATACTTCTACAAATTGTGAGCCAAATAAACTTTCCTCTTTTTAACTCTGGGGATGGAATAGTTTGTCTCAGCAACGGAAGAAAAGTAACTAAAATTCAGTGTCAGCATTTAAGATCCATAAACTATTTTAAACACCAACTCCTCACTCAAGTAACAACTCCACCACAGTTTCTGTGGCAAGAACTGATTTCTAATTTAGAAATCATGATAATGGCACAAGAGAGGTAGTCTAATAATCAGATGCTCCATTTAAATTGAAAATTAAGTATTAAGTCATGATTGAATAAAAGATCTTAGACCAGTTCCCATTTTACTTTTTTCTCTTAGCACTTCCATTTAAAAATTACCTGAACCCATAAATAAAATAAAACCCAAGTGAAATTTGGCTGTACTTAAAGGATGCAAAGTACATACTAGAATGACCTCATTTTTAAAGATTTTGTTGAGGAATTTGCCTTATTACTGAAATGCTATTAAATATCCAAGGCAACATGTAATGGAAGCATAGACAGTTTAGAGATAGTTAGGTTGGAGCTAGTTACAAAAGCCTTTTGAAAGACAAGTCGTAGAACAAACTGTATGATTTCATGAGAACTAAATGTAAGAGTCCCACTTGAAAGACATGAAAGAGCTTACCTGAAAAATAACATTTGCTCATTGTGGAGTTGTTTTCATTATTACATTTAATAAACATAATGCCTTAATTAATTAAAAAGACAGTGAGATGCCTTTGTATATAGTTTGGATTAATTCAGTTTCCTGTCCTTCTGTAGCTCTTGTACAGGATCTGGATGAGCTGGCGAATTATCTAGTTGTAGGAAGAGGAAATGAAAGCTAAGGAGTAAATGAAAATGAAAGGAAGAGACGATGGAAGCTAAGACAAAAAGAAAGGGAGACAGAATGTACTCACAATCAGTTTAAATATGAGGAGTATTTGAAGAAAATACTTTAATACACATTGTTAGGGGACCAAATGCCATTTTATTTCATGAATCTATATTGCTTCTGCACAGACAATGGATTCTAAAAATAGAGCAACTCCATGGCTACTTATTTTAACACCCAGCTGATTCTTTGATCTAGGCTCCATGTGGCCTTTTAGTTGCATTAGTGCTCAAAACTTCCATTCAAATACATTTGAATACTTGGAAATGTCTTAGATTTTCTAGGTTTGCATTTCAGTTTCGTCTAATACTCAGTCTAACAAAATGAAGGCCAGAGATACAATGCCCAATAAAACATCATTATTCATCATTATCTCTCCAAAATTCAGAAAATAAAAATAATATTCAGTACCAATTTGGCAGAGATTGTTTAAATATTGCACTTTTCCTGATGGAATGATTCTGGGGCAGCGTGACGACGTGCTCACCTACCAACTCTCTTGCTTCTCTTCCATTCTCTATAACACAAGAATATATGATTCTCTTTGCATTGACATGAGAGAATCTCCTCTTCTGTTTTGGTTGTCCTGCTTCTATTGTGCATAGCCAGTGGTGATGGCTACAATTTCCAAATATTGAGAACTGATATCCTCGAGTCCAAGAGTTCAGCTCTCAGGAATAAGCCTATATTTCAAGGCTTTAAAATTTGTTCCAAGTAATTCTTACCTGGAATACTAATGCTATATAGAAATATATAACTTTAACGTTTGTTTGTAGAATTGGAGAAATAATCCATTTATCCAACCAATAAGGTTCTCATTTGACCCCTTTCTTGGGACAGTGTATCACTCAGTTGATCAAATCCACTGGCCAATCAAAGAATACTTAGCACTACCACCCATCTCTCAGCCACGGTGGGAACCTAGGTGAGCCACATGAAGAAGGACAGCCCATCTACTCACCAGAGGAATGAGGAAGTGAACTGCTTGGGAAGACTCTGAGACCAGAAGCAATGACAGTGACAAGTTAGGGTCCCAACTGAGGCACACAGGATGGACAGGTGAGACTAGTGATTTGAAAAATCTGAAGTAACAATAACAATACAAGCCAATAGGTGACTGCCTCCACAGGACCAGCAACCAGCTTGGGAAGAATCCAAGACTCTATAACTGGTCTTTTTCTCCCATTTTTTACTCCTTTCTTTTTTTCTTTTTCTTTTTCTTTTTTTTTTTTTTGGTACTGGGGATCAAACTCACGACCATGCAAACTTGCAGGGCAGGTGATTATGTCACTGAGTTAAATACCCAGCCCCTTCTTTTTTATTCTTTTCTTTTCTTTTGCTCTTACTTTCTTTCTTTTCTAAATGGCTGGAGAGAACTCCAATCACAGAAAACTAAACCCATTTCCCAGTCTCAAAGACCAGATACAGATAATCCCTCAAATACTCCTTTATTCTTTGTTTTCTACCCCTTTCTTTAGTTTCCCAAACCATACGCAATCATCCTTTGTCTACCAGTATTGCTTCTATGCTCTTGCCGCTTATCTTTGTTTCAGCCACTATCCTCCATAGATTTCCCCACCATAGAGTGAAACCACTACCAAAGGGAAACACTTTGCATGCAAATTTCTAATTTGTTATCAATTCTATTATATAACTGTAGCTTATTTTCCTATGGTCTAAAGTACAAGATAAATTGTTACCACAATTTGTCAGTTGCTGAATTGTGCTTGATGCTATTATTATAGCTAATTTTACTACTTTAACTAGGACATCATATCTGTTATAATCAATTGTCTTCTATTCTGTAATGATACTGGGAAGGTCTGGGGTAATAACCTCACCACAGCACTACACAAAAGGACCAGAGACTGAGCCAAACAAATCCGAATGATCCACTCTTAATTAACTGGGAAGGTAGGATCCGGTAACAGACACACATCAAGAATCTCCTACACACAGAAGACATCACTGAAGAACAGACTTTTCTTAGAGAGGCTTTGATATTAGTGACATAGCTACCTACTATAAAAACTCACAATGAACATTTAAGAAAACAAAATAGTTTTTTAAAAATAGAAAATGGCAAGACAAAAAGAAAAATACAATCTCAGGCTTTCAGCCCAACCAGTACAAGTCAAGGAGGCATAAACATAGAATAAATTTGAAGACACACACCTGAAATTTTGAAACAATAGCAACAGAAGTAAAGAATCCATAAAGCAATAGAGAAAATCAGATCATAAATAATCTCAGGTTAAAAAAAAGTTATATCAACATTGATAAAGTAACTGCTCAGAAAATGTAGGATACAGATAGATAAAAATTAGATGATGATAGGATGGGGATGGAAACAGTGAATCATTGGTACAAGAAAGAAATAGACTGCATGAAACAGATTCAAGCAAATGTCCTGGAAATTAAAAAAGTTACATTGAAAATTGGCAAAACCACTTGAACAAAACTGAAGATAGATTTTCAGACTTTGAAAAAAGGGATTGCAACTAGTGATCATGAAAGGAAAGCTCTCCTGAAAATAACAAATGATCAGGAAATAATAATTCAACTACCATAAGATGACATAAAGAAAAATAATATAAGAATAACTGGTGGGGCTGGGAATATAGCTCAGGGATACAACACCTGCCTGACAAGCACAAGATTGATTCTTGGTACCAAAAAAAATAGTGTCAGTGAAAAGCCAGGAGTTAAAAAAGAAATGATTTGCAGAAGGAATAGCAGAAAATTTCCCAGCCATAGGAAAACAATCTAACATGCAGATAAGTGAGGCATGTTGAACTCCATTAGCCATAACCAAAATAAATCTACATTCCAACATATAATAATCAACATCTCAGAAATTCAGCACAACAACAGAATATTAAAATCTGTTAAAGAAAAGAAAGAGATCACCTATCAAGGAAAGCCCATCAGAGTCACAGCAGACTTCTCAACACAAACTCTCAAGGCAAGAAGACTTTGGAGGAAGTATTTCAAGTTCTCAAAAAAACAACTTCCAATCAAGACTGATGTTCCTTGCAAAACTATTTTTCTTTCTTTCTTTTTTTTTTTTGTACTGAGGATCAAAGCAAAAATACTTTTCAAAATTAATGGAAAAATATGATACTTCCATGACAAAGAACTCATCAAACCAACACTGCAAAAGGAACTAAAAGATATGTTAGACAAAGACAAAAATGACCACACTTGCAAAAACAACAACAAAGAAACCAAGTAGAGAAAGCAGTTAATCAAAGGGGAAAAATAGGGAACCAACAGCATGAAAATAATATGACAGAGTCAATACATATCAGCTATTACCATCCATGTAAATGGCCTCAACTCAACAACGAAAAGAAACAGACTGGCAGAATGGACCAAGAGACAAGATCCAAAAATATGCTGTATACAACACACTGTTGAAGACCACTACTAAGTGGCTCTGAGTAGGATTTAAGTTTTACTAATTGGCTTTCTATGTTTATCTATGAGTCCATCCTAGGCCTTGGCCCCTTGCCTAGTGACGGGAGCTGATTCATAGTAAGTGAACCTCTATGAATCACTAATCTTGGCTGAGATTTGTAGTAACCAATAAGGCCAAAGATACCTCAAAGGGCAAGACAAGACCACAGCTGAAGACACCTTGGTTCCTCTACTAACTAAGCAAATGGAAACAGTAGTTAAAGGAAGTTCACTCCTATAGTCTCCAGCCTACCATGAATGTCATCTTGGAGATAAGATGGTTCTCCTAAACTGGCATAATTTACCACTTGGAGAAGTCCTTGAAGCGACTCCCTGAAGGTCCTGCTCATTTTCTGAGCTTTTCTCAGTTTTCTTACCTTTTGTCCTTGGTCCTAATAAAGTGGGTTAATCCAGAGAAAACTTGGTCTTAGCCCTTGGAGTCATGAGCTCAACTAAAGGGTTTTGATCCTCCTGGATGGAGCCCCTAAAATCATACTATTTGTCTCTTTTTATTTAACCTCCACTGTACACTCATTTGGAAGATCGAGGATTTAGGGCAAAACTGGATAAGACACACATTTAAATAAAAAAGAAATTTACAGACTAAAAATCAAGGGTTAGAAAATAATACTCCATGCAACAATAACCCAGAAAAAAGCAGCAGTAGCATTATAGGCAATGTGAACTTTAAACCAAGAATAATCAAAAGAGATAAAGAAGGTCACTATATAGTTGTTAGGGGCAAAATTCAGGAAGAGGAAGAGATAACAATCTTAAATATATATGCACCAAATATGGGGGTATTCAACTATATAACACAAATATTAGTAGACAGAAAACTCAAATAAGTGACAACACAATTATAATGGGGGACCTGAATACCCCACTGTCACAGAGAAGTAGATCAACTTTCAAAAAAAGAAAAGAAATAAAATAAATAAACCAAACATGTGAACAAATGTACTTAGTAGATGTTTACAGTGTGTTCCATACAACATCAGGATATGCATTCTTTTCAGCCGCTCAAGAGACATTCTCTAAAATAGATCACGTACTAGAACAGGCTTTTAGGAATTGAAATTATACCATACGTATTATCTGACCATAGTGCAATAAAATTGGAAAATGATTGGCAAAAGAAAATACAAAACTCTTTAAATATATGGAAATTAAATAACACCCTGCTGAACAACCAATGGATCAATTTCTACAATCAAACAAAAAGGCAAATACAGCTTACCAAAACCTATGTGACTCATTGAAAGCAGTTCTAAGCAGGAAATTCACAGTGATGAATTTTCACATCAGGAAAATAGATCAAGCACAAATAAATAACCTAATGCTGTACCTTAAACTTTTAGAAAAATGAACAAGTCCAGCCCCAAGTCCATACAAGGAAGGAAATTATAAAGGATACAGCATAAATTAATGCAACTGAGACCAAGAAAATAATACAAAAAATTAATGAATCAAAGAGTTTCTTCCTTGAAAAAAATAAATAAAACTGATAAACCCCTCATCAATCTTATGAAGAAAATGAAAGAAAAAGCTCAAATTCATTCAACAAGTGATAAAGGTGTGGAATCACTAAAGGTCCTGTGAAAATTCCAAAGATCATCAATACCTACTTCAAAAATTTTTACTTGCATTTTACAGAAAATCCAGAAGAAATGGATGGATTCCTAGAAATATATGTTACCAAAGCTGAATCAAGTAGATATAAAAATTTTGAATAATCCAGTTATTTAATGAAATTGAAAAATGTAACTAATATCTTACCAAAAAAGAAAAGCATGACTTAATTCTACAAGAAATTTAGAAAAGATTGAATCCTCAAAATCTTTAATGGAAGGTAAAGAGTTCTCCCTAACTCATTCCTGGAGGCATGTATTAGCCTGATACCAAAATCAGAGAAAAACTCACCTAAACAAGAGAACAAAAGACAAATTTCCCTAGTGAACATAGATGCAAAAATCCTCAGTAGAGTACTAGCCAACAACATGTAGCCAATCATCAAGAAGATCTATATCATGACCAAGTGGGATTCATCCCAGGGGTACAGAGATGGTTCAACATAAGCAAATCCATAAACATAATGCACCATATCAATAAAGTCAAAGACAAAAATCACATGATCATCTCAATGAATGCAGAAAAAGCTTTTGATAAAGTCCAACTCATTCACTTCAAAAACCCTACAGAAAATCAGAATAGATGGTCTTTATCACAATAGGATAAAAGCTATCATTGACAAACCAACAGCCAAAATCATGCTAACTGGACAAAAACTGAAAACTTTCACTCTAAAGTCAGCCTTAGACTCTATTTGTAAGACACTGTTAATCCTCCGTGAAACACTGTAGACCCTATTACAGTAAGTAAAAAACTGTTTTTCTTCATTAACACATCATGTTCACATTTGCTTTGGAGAATGGAGAATAAACATTGTTTTTATTATTACAATCAAATAAATATTGAAATTTAGTGTTAGCGCCTCAGTCTCTGGGCACAATCTACTTGTGCTCCATGGACTATGGTGATGAATAAATCTGAAGTATAAGTATTCTCAAAATTAAAATATAGAAAACATATTATACAAATACTTAGAATTCATCTGTCTTAGTTAATATTCTCCTAAATTACATATGATATAAATTAGTACTTAAAAAGCCAATTTTTAAAATAAAGCCAAAATACTATTTTCATATTGTTATATACTAAGAAAATGTTAACAATTACCTGCTGTCTTTTGTGAGTTAGTAGTTGTTCTGCAGATCAAACTCAAGGATGTAGGGTCTTATATATGCTAAACACATGTTCAAGCACTGAGCTGCATTCTACACTAATTCTTCTGTTAATTAAGTTTAAATCAATTAATTTCAGATTCTGTTTTAGACAACTACATACAGAATTTCAAGTTGAAAAGAAATTTATTTTTATTGAACCACCTGATCTTAAGTACTAGATTTAAAGACTCTTGCTTATGTTTCATTCACACATGGTACACATTTAAATGGGTTTTCAACCTTTGTGATTTGAAAAGACAGAAATATAATTAAATGTTGTAAAATATGAGGTATAATTTAACTCTGCTGACTTTTAGAATACTTCAAGTTCAAAAGTTTTTTTTCACAAAGCAATTTTACAGTATTGATAAAGCTCACTATGACTGAACGTGGCTAACAGTGCAATAACTTTCCCTTCAAATGGTTTCGATTTTAAACTGATGTTAAAGATATGCCACCTCTATAATTGAGTTTCTTGAATAAAGGAAATACATAAGAAGTGCTTCTTTCCTAAATAAAGTAATTCAAGACATACTATTTATGAGCTGAATTTTACTTTATTAGGAAAATCATTAAATAAAGAATACTTTTGTAGGATATTTAAAAATTTATCTTATAAATAAAATAAAATTCATAGACCATAATTATAGTGTCACAGGATAATGCACTTGCTCTTGAAAAATTTTCCTTCCTCATAATGAAGGAAATTTTGTTATAATTTAAAAGTGTGCAATATTTTTTTTCAAAAGTTTGTTTTTGATAACTATAATCACTACCCAAATTACTTACAAAGTGTTTAAATTATTACCTCAAAATTGTTTTGAATTCAGTATCTAACTAAAAATTATATGTTTTTCTTCTTTTCACTTATCAAAATAAAAATACTCTCCAAAGTACCCACCAGAAGTTAATCATATCATTATGAATGGTAGTTTACACATGTTGCAATGTAACCATTTTTCAAATTATATTTTCTTTAACTGCAACCAAGATTTGCACTGGTTTTCAGGCAGTGTGCAAAACAAATTGAATTGTTAAATTACAATCCTGTTTTAAACAAGAAGCAAAATGCAAAACCCAGGACAGCAACAGCTACTCCAACAGCCTCGGGGGGGGGGGGGAGGACTGAAGCAGACCCTTGCTTTTACCAGTAATAGGCATACTATGTTCCAGTTTTCACAGGAAGCTCAGAGCTATGCTTTTCTTTTAATTTGTCATATCAAATAAACAAACTGAACATGAGAAACAATTTACATTATTCAAGTTAAAATTAGCCATGGATAGCAGTGTGACATTACTGAGGGTGGCTATAGAAAATATGGTCATAGAGGTATCTTGAGTGTCACTTCTAGTCTAAATTCAGTTTACTAAATAATTACAGTAATGATTCCCTTCTGCTTTCTTACCACTAACTCTTTTTTCTGCTTTATTTTTGTGTTATTTCAAAATCATTCCTTCTATTTAAAAAAAAAATCTCAAATGTCATATTTACATGTGACCTAGAAGAAAGGTCAGACTTTATCTCTCCAAGAAAAAGATAATTATCTATATGCTTCTATCCTCTTCCTGATGAGAAGCTACATCTAATGTTCACTTCCTTAGAGTGAGTGTGGAGAACAGAAAGGCAAAAGGCAAAAGAACAGTTAGTAGCCGAAGCAAACTGCTCCAAAGGGGAGAAGGGAATGGGGGGGAAATGGGAACATCTTTGAAACAGTTGGCTCCGAACCAGAGGAAAATATACAACCATGTAGGCTCCTTATTTGCTTTTCATATCAAATTTGCATATCAAATCTTTTTGAATGATGAAAATAGAAATTAAAATTTTTCTTATAATTTATAATGTTTTGGTAAATTTAAAATCTAAGAAGAGTATTTACTTACTGATTAACACAGTTCTCTGAGATATGAAAGTAAGAAGAAAGAGGTCAATATTTTAAAGATAGAATCCTTTTTTTGTACTGAAAATCAAACCCAGGGCCTCACTTGCCAAGCAGGTTCTGTGCCACTGAGCTATAACCCGGCCCTACATTTTTGAATTGTAGTTAGAAATTAACATTTTGACACCAAATTGGGGGAACAATATGATAATTTTCAGCTTTTCCTTGTTGAGATCAATTTTATCTATTTGTTACTTTGCTTTGTTTGTTTTGCAATACTAGAATTTTACCCAGGATCTTTTATTCATTTATTTTATCCCCAGCCCTTTTATTCATTTTAAAACAGCGTGTCTATGTTGGTAACTTGCCTGTGCTACAGTGGAACTTACTATCCTTCCTCAGCCTCCTAGAATACTGGGATTACATGTGTGTCTACATACTCAGCATTGTGGGTACCCTTTATTCAGTGTTTCATTAAATACATCATCATCTTCATATGTCTTAAATAGAATCAGATATGTGGACAGGCTCTGAAAGTTACTGGACATGAATTTATGTGCAAAATGATGTAACAACCTTATCATATGTATTTGCACAATTTATTATATCAAGTTAATTCTATTTATAGGTAAAGACACTGAAACTCAGAGAATTCATAGAAACATTCCATAAATTTAGCTAAGGCATGCTGGAGACAAAATTTGTTAATTATAACAAAACAACACACCTTCTAAGAGTTTCCTTTGTTAGATTACTACTTACTTTTTTCTTGATTCTATTTTAATGGATTCTAAGACTAAATAAACTATTTAGTCTTTATTTTTTAGCTGGTCTTAGAATCTGTTAGCAGTTTAGGATTTGTTTTTGTTAAGCAATAGAAAATAAGATTAGAAAATAACAACCTTTTGTGACTACTTCCTTACTTGTGGATTTGTATTTTAAATAAGATTATGCATTTATATTTAAATTTTTATTTTAAGTTTTATATATATTTATTCTATTTTATATTTTTGGTTTATATTTAATTTCTTTAAACGATGTGAACTGATATATGTGAATATTCATGAGACTCCTATGTAACAATGGTATTCTAGGTGCTGGGGTCCCAGAATGTGTTAGGATAATCCAGTGAAACTCTATCAGTAGACACACACACATATTTCCAATAGGATATTAACATTATTTATGTAAGTAGTATTATGTATAAGATAATGTCTATTATAGGCAAGTTGAGGATAGGCCCAAGAATGCAATCAATGTGTCTGTCACCCGGAGACCCAGCCAGCTGGTTGTGTAGTTCAAAGCCTTGAGAGCTGGAAAGCAGATGATATAGATTCTAGTCAGAGGACCTGAAAAAGCAGTGTTGAGGGCACAAGATGAGTATTTTAATCCTACCAGTCAGGCCAAGAGCAAATTCATCCTTCATTCATCCTCACGCTGTATTCAGGTCACTACAGATATCACAATGCCTATCCACATCCAACGGGACCGTTTGCTTTCCCCAGTTCACCAATGTGGATATTCATCTCTTGTAGAAATGCTCTCATGAATAAATAACATTTAACAGATGTTTTGGCATGGCTCAGTCAAGCAGGCACATGTAAGTCACAATCATACAGAATGACCATTTTCCTTTCCTCTGGAAGGCCCTGAAGTGAAAATGGCCATGCAGACAACAGTCATGGTGGTAGATATGAGATAGGCCCTGATAAAGCAGGAAATCACATGCATGGGTTAGCTCACGCTGACGCCCTGGCAGAGTGAGAAAAGTGAAGCAGCGTTCATTGATTCAGTCAAATTTATTAAGTGATTTGACATTCTAAATGAATACTGATATTGGAAGTAGAATTGCAAATTTTCTACTAAGTCAAGGTTATTTATGGTTTTGCATAAGGAAAAATATAGAGCAATATAAAATGTAGAGTATTTTTAAAAAAAACCTGTGAGTACTCCATTTCTGGAGCATTTTGTTGAAGACTCAGTAGTTTAGCAAATTTGATATTGGTTAGAATGTGAGGTGCATAGTCTTAGGCTAAGGAGGTGTGAAATGAAGAAAATGGGAAGATTTTGGTGATTTTAAGTGACAGTTGAGTCTGTTTCTGGTCATTAAAAGTGGGAACCCTTTGGCTTTTGCAGAGGCATTACTTGTTTTGAGCAATTGACTTGTTTAATTACTAGAACCATGTTTATGTCTATAGGCTTTAGATTTTCTGCGCTTGTGCTGAGTTCTGACAACTGTGTCCTGTGCTCTTCTGGGCTTCGGCTCCTCATTCCAGCTGGCCATTGCTGGCGAAGTTGCTTACTCCACAAAGCATATTCCCCGGCTTCTAGTGACATCTGCGAAGCAGGCTAAGTACTGTGCTACTCTGTCTCAGGCATCAGATCCATCCGACTGACTGAATCTGTCTCCCTAACTTTTAGGAAGAAAGCATGGCCTTTGAGCCACAGGAATTGAATCTCAGGCCCACTTGCTCATTATTGGGGCTGGAACAATGACTCAGGTGGTACCTACTCCAGTGAAGTGTGCTGGGCATGATCATTAAATCAATGAATCCTTGAATAAGATCATAAAACCATATATTTTAGTTGTATTCCCAGCTCAACAAAGGCAAACACTAAATTCATGAGTTCATATTTGCACATTCTCTGGAAAGATAGTAGATCTGAGCCTGATACATCCTTGACTGTCTCATGTAGTCAAAGGGAATTATGAACCAGAGTGTAAAGGGGAGACACCGGTGCTAATCTCTCCTCCAGGTGAGGGTTTTCTAGGCTGAGGAAATAGAAAGGTTGTATTGTTATTGTTACTGTTTTTTTTTTTTTTTTACTGTAATTCAGGTTTAGAAAAGAGATTTCATTTAAATGCTGCTCAAAAATAAGCTAACGTGAAATTAAACCTGGCAATATTGAAATAGGGGACAGAAACTCCCAACCTACTCTATGTTCATTTTAAGTTCATGTTCTCTAAAATCAAAGAACAAATTTTAGGAACAGCAAAGGTTAAGAGCAGAATATATTTATTGACAGAAAGAAAGCTTTTGTCTGAGACAGAGACAGACAGAGAGAGAGAGAGAGAGAGAGAGAGAGACAGAGAGACAGAGAGAGAGAGAAAGTGGTCCCAAGTAAGTTGCCAAAGATTCTGTCTTTTCTATTGACTTTTATAGAGAAAACCACAAAGTGGGGCAGGTTCAAGGTGGGGACAACATGGGAACTTGCAAGGTGGGGATGAGATAGGACAGAACCATGGTCAACCACAAGATTAATTACTCAGGTAAAACTGAACAAACTGGGGACAAATGGGGAAGCAAGTCACCTAGCAAGAGGGCATGCATAAAGAACAGTGACTCTTCATGTAGGGAGTTGGGTTGGTGACTCCTGTCTTCCTCAGGTGATAGAGACCTATTTAGAATATCAATCTCTGCTGGTTTTCCTTAGGAAATGTGTGTGCACATTTGCTTTACCTTTTATTCTGAGGTCTGGAGCACAGTGGAAGTGTCTGTCCCCCCTACCATTGGTAGGAATCTGGGCTTCTGCACCAGCTCCTTTGAGGATTTAGCCTGACTGTGCACAACATTTCCATATAACTTAGCTACCTGTAACAATATGAGGTGGCCCCTCTCTTAATCTTATTTTCATTGTTCTTTGAGACAGGTTGCTTGGGATCAGGCCACTTCTCCTTACCAATAGGGAATGAGCACAGATCAGAAAGGCTGTAATTGAGAAGAGGTATGGCCTTTTGTATATAAAGGAGCTTTAAGGAGGTTTGTAGGCATAGGGACCTGAGAAACAAGCTCCAGGAGAAATTTCACTTGCTCAATGATTGAATTATTCTGAAGGTCCCTCAGGGCTGCTTTGGTGACATTCAATTTACCCTGAAGAGAGATATTTTATATCATCTATGGATAATCTCTGTGTATATGTGTGCACATTGGTGAGAACAAAAAGGAATACCCCCATCACCAAAGACTATAAGTGTCTTGTTCCTGGACAGGGTCCAAAGAGTTTCCCCAAACTGAACTTTCATTCACTCCACCCATCAGGGAGGTTGCAGGTTTACTGGTTTCTGTCACAGAATATGAATTTTTAGGGTGCAACATTAAGAGGCATGAAGAAGTTCATAATGCAGGATTTTAAAGTTCATATTCAAAGCAAATAAAATGCAGGCTCTCAAGAAGGAGAGAGAGAAAAAAAGGAGAGAGTTACACTGCGGCCTTAGATGGTTATATATTCATGGCGATCTGGGGGTGGAAACCCATAGATCTTGTGAATCTATGGAAAGGAAAGCTTAATTTACAGGTCCCAAGCAATAGAGCCATAGCCATTCATAAGAGAGGCCTATTTTAAAAGTAAAAAGGGATATTCACAAGAGAAAAAAACATTTATGGGG
Organism: Hydrochoerus hydrochaeris; assembly: GCA_004027455.1. Classification (NCBI taxonomy): domain Eukaryota; kingdom Metazoa; phylum Chordata; class Mammalia; order Rodentia; family Hydrochaeridae; genus Hydrochoerus; species Hydrochoerus hydrochaeris. The sequence continues at coordinate 108,398 of PVLA01002065.1, forward strand.
AAAATGGAATGGCCAAGTCTCTCAGGTAGAAAGTACATTTCCAGATTTATCACGTGGTCAAGAATCTTGGGAATATTTTGGGTTTATGTCCCAAAGGTACAGTTTTTATTAAAAGTACAAATCTTAAAATTGTGATTTTCTATATGTCTTCTTTCTATCTTTATTTCTTCTACTTAATATTCATGGTTGGCTGAAGACAGGAAGCTTTTAGAGTTTGCCTCAGTGTGCCGAGCACAGTCTTATGAAATGTGCTGTCACTGTAGTTTGGCAGCCTGCGGTTACTCTCAAAAGCACCAGCCCGGTAAGTTATGCATCAGGAAGCTCCATGTGTAGTTAGTTGCTGGCTGCCATGGACAGTGGCTCCTTTCTTATCCTTAGTCATGCTTCCCATGCAGGTCAGTGGCACTGACCTTGTCCCTCACACTGTCTCTTCTCCTTTCAGGGAAATCTGGATAGTTAGCTATTTCCTTCTTTAAAATAACTAATCTAACTTGTTGGGTTGCTTGGCTGTGGTGTTATGCTCTATGGCTTTCAGAGACACACTTTACAGGGACAGGGCTCACGTTGGCTTTTTTCGACCAGATTTTACAACTGGATGCCAGAAAAAAGTAGTATATTTATTATTTTTATGACTATATATATATATATATGAAAGAGTTTTGCCCTAGAATAAATTATAGGACATTATGGTGGTCCAACATGGTATAAAGCCAGAGTAAAACAATACCCTGATAACCACTCCCTCCTCCTTCCCCTTCAACCTTGATTACAACTTCCTCCTTCCTTACCCTGTGCATGTGAAGACAGTTCCAATCAGTCAGTCATAAATGCCCACTACAAGCACCACTTCTGGTCAAAGTCACATATTCCCCTCAGCCACCTGTATCCATTCAGAGGAGATAGCCCAAGCCCCATGAGTTGTGAGTTCCTCACCATGTCCTCAATAAAGATGTTCTTTCCTTTTTTTAATTTTTGCTTCTCTATTGCACCAGAAAACTCTTAACATTTTGTGCCTTGAGACTCAGATTGGCAGAGTGTGTGCACTGGCTCCTGGGGTCACCCCCATTTTTGAGCTCCCCTACCTATAAGCCTTCCTTCCCCTGGGACCTGACTACTTGCCATCGCTAGCCTGCGTCCGACACTGACCCACCTCATTTGTCACAGGTGAACCACCATTGGGGTTTCCTGTCCTGATTTCTCAGTTGATAACAGCTCTCATGCTCCTTGGACAACTGAAGCAGAGCTGTTCTCAGCCTTAGAAATTAGTGAGCTCATGTTAGGAAACTTCTTTCCATCCCTGGACAAAGATAACAGCTCTCACATTGCTTAGGTAGGACAGCCCAAGGCAGAGCTGTTACCCACTTGTTCTCTGGGACCATCTACCACCCCCCACACTGCCCTCTGGCTGTTGGGATCTTCTTTGTCACACTTTCAAAATAGGTGACAACTTCTTTTGATAAGTGTGACCCAGGACAGCTCTCACACTGTGTTCTCCATCCCATACTTAAGCCATGCAACATACAGCCAATCTCCTAATTTTCTCTGCAGTCATGGGAACAGGGTTTCTCCTGCTAAAGCCCAAGTAGCGTCCCCACAGGTCAAGTATCTAGGTCTCTCACTCCTACCTCTCATTCCATCACTATAGATTGCAAGGCGATTCTTCAGGGTCTCCAGGTGCCCATAACCAAACGATAGATTCTATCTTTCCTCAGTTTAGCTAACTTCTTTCACCTCTGGTTTCCTAACTTTGCAGCTCTGGGCCAACCCTTCTAAAAAGCATCCCAGGGCCCCTTATTAGAACTCCTAGACTCTATCACACCCACACATGCTTCCTTTTGTAAGCTGACAGAGGCTCTCCTAAGGGCTCCAGCCTTCCTGACCCCACCCGCCCCTTCTCTCTGTATGCTGCCTCTCAGGGTTGCAGTGCTGGAGGCGTACTGGGGCCCGAACTTTTCAAGCAGTAGCTTACTTGTCAAAGCAGTTAGACAACATAGTAAAAGGATGGACACCTTGTCTCCAAACCCTTGTGGCTGCAGCTCTACTGACACAGGAAGCTAAAAATTTCACATTAGGATAATTTATTACAGTACACTCACCCCATCATCTAAATGATCTTATCTCACATAAGACACTCCCTGCCCTGATGACCCCTTCTCGCCTTTGACAGGTGCATCTAGTCCCCTCTCAGGACCTTTCTATCTCTATTGCAATAGTGGTCCTCTTAACCCAGCAACTTTGCTTCTCACCTCAGAAGGCCACCGTCACCATGACTCTATCCTAGGTCTTATGGATGACTCCCGCCTCTTCCCCTCACATTAGAAGCATACGTTTGCCTTCTGCTTTTGACACATAGTTCATAGATGGCAGTTTGACAAACAAACAATCAGAAGAGAGCAGGGTATGTTATAGTTAACCAGTCAAATGTCACAGAGACTAATTCACTGCCACCTGGGACATCTTCACAGAGGGCAGAACTTATTGTCTTACACAAGCTCTCACTCTAGCAAAGGACAAGATCACACATATATACACTGATTCAAAAATGCACAGTTAGCGTTTTACAGTCCCATGGCACCATCTGGCAAGAAAGGGGTTTTATCAACTTGAAGGGAACCCTCATCATTAATGCACCTCTCCTCCTTAAACTCCTAGAAACAGCTCAACTCCCAAAGCAGGCAGCAGTCATGCATTGTAGAAGATACCAGAACTGTTCAGATCCCACTGCTCAAGGCAATGCCTTTGCAGATACACAAGCCAAGTTAGCTGCACACAGGCCTTATCCTTCTCATCTTCTCCCATTAGTCCCAAACAGTCTACCTCAACCTAATTATTCACCAAAGCAACTACAATTACTTCATAGGCCAGGTTACACACAAAACACTCAGGGATGGATTTTCCAGGGATCCAAACATCTTCTCCCAGATCAGCAGGCCTTAGACATCATCACTGACTTACACAACTGTTTCCATGCGGGATCACAGGCCCTACACCGGCTCTTAGCCCCAGTAGCTACACATCCTTTTCTGAGGGCTATTATCCTTCAGATTACTCACACTTCTCATATCTATTAAAACCTCTCCTCGGGGACACATACCACCGCCTTGCTTTCCTACTCATCAGTTTCATGGACACATCCCTGGTCAGGACTGGCGGGTAGATTTTACACACACGCTTTGCCACAAAACTCTTAAATATCTTCTTACCATTGTCTGTCTGTACGTTTTCAGGATGGATAGAAGCTTTTCCCACAACCAGGGAAACTGGTTTTAGTTATTAAAGTTCTATTACAAGAAATCATTCCAAGGTTTGGTCTACCTCAGATTATCCAGTCAGATAATGGTCCAACCTTTATTTCTCAAATCGCACAACAGGTATCCTCAAGCTTACACATCGCCCGGTGCCAACACATTCCATACCATCAACCATCCTCAAGGAAAGTAGAAAAGGCAAATGGCCTTATAAAAGCACGCCTCCCAAAACTCATTTCAGAACTACACCAAACTTGACCTCAACTTCTGCCCCTCGTTTAGGAAAGCTCAGTGCACTTTGCCAGGCTCCTACCTTTTCAAGCTCTTTTAAAGTCACGTATGGCTGACAGTTCCTACTCCACAATCTTCCTGCCTCCCAAAGTCTTCCTCCTCTTGCTGACTACATCCCAATCCTCTCCTTCCTCCAACACTTGTTAAGATAACATACCAATCTTTGTTTTCCCCAACCCTCTGATGGGACCAAACTAGATCCTCCCATATTCCCAGGAGATCTAACTTATTTTAAATCTTCTAAATCCACAGGGCTGCCATCAAAGTAGAGTGGCCTCTATCTGGTCTTCCTCACAACTCCAATGGTGGTCAAAGTCACTAGATTGTCATCCTGGTTCTATGTCACTCAAACTAAGCGGTGCCCTGCTAACCCTAACTCCCCTGACTCTAAACATCCTGAGTGGTCATCACATCTCCAATCTCCCACCTGTCTCACCAAGGGCCCACAGCCATAACTTTCAGACTAAGTAATGTTTTGTTGCTCTGCTTGGTTCCTGATCCCTCACATTCTATTAGTTATTCTTTTTGCTGTAGGACTCTGGGCAGTCTCTCCTAAACACTCCCGAACTATACATAAAATTGTTTCCATGCTGTTCTACATAACAACTACCTTAGTTCTCTCTGCCCTCATCTGTTTAGTTAAACATGAGTCCCCTCTGGGTCTGGGCTCTCATCTCCCTTATAGTGACGCCACCACAGTCCTCCCCATCTCTAGTCTATCATTTCCCAAACGTGATTCAACTGTCAGGTCTTATATTTTTATTCTCTCTGGCTCAATCCCTGGACTAAGAACAAGTCTTACCTAAACTTTTACTTTTACCCTTTCAGATGGGGGAATGATTGCCTCCCATAATTTTATCCCTCTCAACTCTGCACTCATTTTTCAAATTCTTCTTCACTATGGCCCTGTTGGAACAAACTGTCAGATCAAGGGCGCGTTTCCTTCTTCCTTTCCTGGGTCCCTTAATTATGATAGTGACCTGCTTCCTCACAGCACCTTGTGTTTTATTTCTCCAATCCAGGATGTGAGCATTCACCAAAGATAAACTGCTTGTCCTGGCTGAAACATCTGGTACCAGCTTCTACATGGGCATCAACTACCATCCCGTCAAACCTCCTAAACCCCAACATGATACCTCCATCCAACAGTAAGTAGTAAGAGTCTTCACCCTTTTCCTAACAATAGAAAGATGGGAATGAAAGAATTTTTCCCTAGAATAAATTACAGGGCAGAATAAATTAACACAGTGGAAAGCCAGAGTAAAACAGCACCTCGATGACCATTCCCTTGTCCTTCCCCTTCAACCTTGATTACAACACCCTCCTTCCTTACCCTGTACATGTGAAGACAATTCCAATCAATTAGTCATAAATGCCCACTCCAAGTGCCACTTCTGGTCAAAGGTCACATATACCCCTCAGCCACCTGTACAGTCAGAGGACATAGCCCATCTCCTGTTAGTTGGGGGCTCCTTTCCATGTCCTCAGTAAAGATGTTCTTTCCTCTTTTTAATTTTTGCTTCTCTATCGCACCAGAAAACTCTAACAATATTTATCACACTTTTACATTTTTTATTATTATATGTTTGTGGTCCATAGTGATTCATTTTAGGGAATTAATGCCAGTACATTTTGCATTATACCATTGATATACAGGAATGAAACTCTCACTATACTATATGTCTTGTACGAGTTCGTGTCCTCTAAAATTGAATGAACTTTAGGATCAATGGAAGTTAAGAGCAGTATCTATTTATTAAGAGAAAGATAGCTGTGTCTGTGAGAGAGAGAGAGAGAGAGAGAGAGAGAGAGAGAGAGAGAGAGAGAGAGAGAAGGGTCCTGAGTAGGTGGCCAAAGCTCTGTCTTTTCTAGGGACCTTTATAGAACAAAACCATGAGGTGAGATGGGTCCAAGATGGGCAAAACCTGGGAACTTGCAAGGCACATGGGCATGAGGTGGGACAGTGCTATAGTCAGCCAATAAGATTAATCAGGTAAAATTGACCAAATCAGGGACAAATGGGAAAGCGAGTCCTGTAGCAGTGACCTTTTCTGTAGGGGGCTGGGATGGTGACTCCTGGCTTCCTCAAGGTGCTGCATGCTTGTTTAGAATATCAGTCCCTGATATTTACACTTAGGGTTTGGTTGCATTTGTTTTGCCTTTTGTCTTGAGGTCTGACATGCATTAGTAGGTGTCTGTCTCCTCCAAGGTTGCAAGGTATCTGGTCTTCTGCACTCATTCCTTTGAGGGCCCAGCCCTGTCTGACTGCTTATTGTTAGGGATTTCTGGTGTAATCGAGAAGAGCAATTAAAAAAATGAAAAGAATACATTTATTGAGCACACAACCCATGGTGGTTGGGCTATCTCCTTCACCAGAGACAAACAAGGGAGGAGATTTTATGACCTCTGACTGGAAGTGGCACTTGGGGCAGGCATTGATGATGTGTGAGGAACTGATTGGAATTTTCTTTGTGTGCAAATGGGAAAGAGTTGAAATTAGGCCTGTAGAAGGAGGAAGTGGTAAGTGCTCCCACTTTGGCCTTCCACCATGTTAGACCACTGCCATAACTGTACAGTAATTTATAGTAGGGCAAAACTCTTTCACTGATAATATTTCTAACTAACTCAGTTACCTGTAACACCATCAGGATACTATAGCTCTTACCCTAAATGGTATAATGTGACATTGAATCTATCTTCTTGTTCAGATGCTGACATGGAAGCTTCAGCATCACAGGCTGAAGTCTAGAGAGAAAGGTAGGTGAGGACTGAGGGGAAGGGCAGGTTTATTCAATATGTTAGAGAAGGAACACAAACAAATCAGACAAGTGTCAAAGGAAAATTGCACTAGGTGGGCAAGGAAGACTTCACTAGATGCTATTGCCATAGAATCAAGACTTCCTCAAAAGGGAGAAAAACTGAATTCAACTGGATTGGAAAAAAGAAGGATTCTTGAATGCTCATAAAAAGAAGTACTTAGAAGACCAAGGGGAGGAGGTAGGTCAGTGTGATTGGGCCCTCTCATTTGCTAATTAGTGCTTACCAAAGTTAGGCTCCTGGCCTCCCTTGAAGAATGGAAAATGGAACCTCTATCTTTCTGAATGTTTGTATTTCAAAGAATGGTTTCCAAGTCCTCAGAGTGTTGCTTTTCATCTCAAAGGGGCAGGGAAAAAGTTTTCTATAAGAAAAAGCAGTTTAAAGGCCAGGGAAGTGTCCCAGTGGTACAGTGCCCCTTCCTGGGTTTGAGCTACAAGCACTGTGGAGGAAAAACAAAACAAACACAAACAAAATAAAACAACCACCATTTCCAAAGGGTAAGGAGACAACAGAAAAGGATCACATAGTTAATCTGAGGGGAAAAGTACACATTGTTGCTTCATCTTTGGCTCTGCACAAATGCACAGATTTTTAAGGGTGCAGGCTGGAGGGGAGGCGTGGTGGTGGGATGAAGGTTAAGATGCAGCTGAATACTGAGGCACCCAGAGATCTCAGACATTAAATAGTCTGGATGAGGTCAACCTACTCTATGTCTGGTGTGAGTTCGTGTTCTCTAAAATCAAAGAATGAATTTTAGGTACAATTGGAGGTTAAGAGCAGAATATATTTATTGAGAGAAAGAAAGTTTGTGTCTGAGAGAGAAAGAGAGGGAAAGAGGGGGGAGAGAGAGAGCCAAAAAGACAGAGACAGAAAAAGAGAGAGAGACAAAGAGAAAGAGAGAGAGAGAGAGAGAGAGAGAGAGAGAGAGAGAGAGAGAGAGAGCCCAGAGTGGTTAGCCAAAGACTGTCTTTTCTAGGAACTTTTATAGAGCACAAAACCACAAGGTGAGTTGGGTCCAATATAGGGGAAACCATGGAAACTCACAAGGCAGGCAGGCATGAAGCGGGACAGAACTATGGTCAAACAGTAAGATTAACTGTTCAGGTAAATTTGATTAAATCGAGGACAAAAGAGAAAGCAAGACATGTAGCAAGTGGGCATACTGAAAGAGCTTCCTCAAGGTGATCCATACCTGTTCGGAATATCAGTCCCTGATGGTATGGTTACATTTGTTTTTTTTGACACAGCAGAAGTGTTTGCCTCCTCCAAGGCTGCAAGGTATCTGGTTTTCCGAACAGTTTCTTGCTAACTCAGCTGTCTAACATGGAGAAGAGTGCTTCTCAAGATGACTTCCGCTTTAGAATGATTCCAATGTCTTGATGTGCGTGTTCTCTGATGATTAAAGGATTGTCCTCCCGTGGGAGAAGATAGGGTTGAAAAGGGTATGGAAGGCACTGGGCTATGTTGAGGAATGTGTGAATCCCAGCAAAATCTTGGCAGAGACAAAGGTGCTTTTCTTTAGAAGTCAAGTTAGGATCCTCAAAGGCATTTGAACATCAGCTTTGCTTACTTAGAAATCTCTGATCCCTAAGCACTGATTTCTAGGTTCAGCAGCATCAGTAGCAACTAGGACTGTGTGGCCCATCCAACTCCTTGGTGAATCAGAAAGTTGGGAGTCAAGGCCCCTGAACTTGGGGTATAACAATATCTCTAAGCTGTTTTGATATGCTCTCATGTTTAAAAAAAATTACATACTGAGATGGCAATTTGATCATATGAAGCCCATAAATACTGATATTATTTTTGATAATTTAACATAGGAAAAAATATAAAAACATTTATGCCTGGAGTTGTGACAACCCCTTTTTAAGTGTGGAACGCAGTCACAGAGCAGCCTTTGAAAAAGAGATTGATAACAATTAACTCTAAGTGCCAGTGATTAACCTTCAGTAACCTAGGCTGCTCCCCCAGGAGCCACAATTTACTCTGCCTGAGAAGTTGCAGCTGTTCCGCAAGTCTATTGGTCAAAGTGCAAAGGTTTTTGTGACTCTGTTGTGGTTTCTGTTACTTCGTGTTACTTTTCATTGAGCTGGGTAGGTGTAAAGTTCATAGGAAGTGATACCAGCTCCTCTCCGGTCTCTACTGCTTCCCATTCCTGAACAAACCATGGGAGGCCATATATTTTGGGTGAAAAGAAAAAAAATCTTATTCAAAGCTGTCTGTCTCCAGGTGTGCAAAGGCATTGCATAGTAACAAGAGAGGGGAGAGAGAATAAATGACAGTGGACAAGGTTCAGCTCTCCAGGCCATCTTCTGCGCCTTCTCTGTGGATAGGAAACCGGACTCTGACACCATGGGAAACACGTGCATATTTGATTCTCCTTTGTGGGCTGAGGACAATGGGGATACAGTGACAGTTCCATCCTGGAAATTTGGAGAAATAGCTTATCACTAAAGGCAAAAAATTTCAATTTTTAAAGTTCCATTTTGGTTTGCCAGCTACAGAAGTAAGACAGGAGAGTAGAGCATGGGAAATCCAGTTGGGGAAATAGGCATAAACCATTAATTACAAAATCCCATAACACCTGTGCAGAATATGTTCCAGTGCCCTACAGGTGGAATTCTCTACAACTTGGTCTGATTTTCAATGGCCTAGACCTGATGTCATCCTGTGGGGTTGGGGATACAAAGAGAAGAGTGGACTCAACTCTTTGCTACTGTGTTATTTCACAGTAGTCCACCTGTGCAGTACAGGGTGTACTTCTTTTCCTTCTTTTACTTGGCTCAAATTTGTACTGAAGAGCCTATTTCTTTTCCTGCATTTAATAAATGTAAAACCTGCTATGATTATCTTGACCAATTCTTTGTTCAGGACGGAAAGAACCTAGGAACCACATCTAGAGGGAGATTTCAGCAGCCCAAAATCTGGTAACAGAAGAACACAGGAAAATATCCCTTCTACGTGTGGGGTCCTGTACATATATTATTTATTTATTTATCGGTACCAGGTGTTGAACTCGTGACTGCATGCTTGCCGGGCAGGTGCTTATGCTGCTGAGCTAAATCCCCAGCCCCCCATATATAATTTATTTAGCAGATCAAGTGACTAAATCTCCACTTGATTTAGTAATAAGCCCCAGATAAACACAGATATAAAATTTTGTAGGAATAGGATTAAAGGCTTCTACAATAAAATAATACTTCATTGTAAGTCTATGAGAAACCTTATCAAAATACCAACTTTGTAGTATCTCACCACATTTTCTGACTTACATATAATAAAATAATGAGAGTACAAAGATCTACTAACCACTATGGAGTGCCTTGAATGTGTCACTTACAGTTTTACATATTTGATGTGTACAGTGTTAGTGAATCTTTTCGACACACATAGGAAATTCTAATATGCTCAATTCCTTCACTCAGTTCACTGCTGTTGGTACTGAAGAAATGACAGTCCACTACCTTCTCCACCAGAACTGATCATAATCCTGAAAGACACAGTCTCTAACACCTTAATCTCCAATGGTGAAATCCTAAAAGATTACAATTGTCATGGGAAGAAAAAGCCATACAAAAGATGTAGTATGCCAAATGCTGAGAAGAGATTACTATGTTTTCAATTGTACCTGAGAGAGTTGCATGTGTCAGGTGTAAGGCATACCTAGAAATGTGGGAAGGTGTGATTTCCAGAGGTTAGTGTGTGTCTCAGCCCACTTGAAATGTAATATCCACTATGTAGAAAACTGGAAGTGAACTTTGTTTCTGAGAGAACCATACCCTAAATTTGGTGGTGGAGAATAAAGTTATTTAGTGTAAGACTTCAAAATATAGTTTTGGTAGTAACAGTCAAGCCACTCTAGTGGCCCACATCTGTGCAATTGCTTATATTCCATCTATGTTATACATTCTTTGACATCAATCTTTATTTTTTTCCTTTCTTCCTTTTCACTATTTTAGTGGCAGAGCTTGTTGAGTGTCACTCTATCTGGCTAGATTGCCTTGCTTTAAGATCTTTACTGGCAGCAGGCTGCATGGGGAAGACCTTTGGCCAACTGTAAGCCAAAAAAAAAAAAAAAAATTGGCAATGTAGAGAGTACCAGTAGCTCAGCATCTCCAGGACAAACTGTCTAGCATCTGGAAAACAGTAGTTTGGAGAAGACTCAAAGTGGAAATTTACTGAGAACCAGAAGGAAATTAACAAAGGGGACAAAAAAATGACATTTCTGAGGAAAGAGGAGACCCCTGCAGACCACGATGCTGCAGGCAGAGGCTGCTGGTCATTGACAGGAAGATGGGGTGAGGTGGAACTTTTGGTTCATGGAGAACCAGAGAACAGCAGAACTGCAGATTTGAGGGAATGCACCACGGCTGAGAGAGTCATCTGGCCTTGCAAGCAGCAGGGAAAACACAGGACACTGTCTCCAGAGTGGTCGTTCCCTGCCAGGGGTTGATGAGTGACCTCAGTGCGGTGCCTCCCACAAGGTCATGGAATAGGAGCTGGCAGAGTGCTGTTATAGGGAACACCTGAGAGTTTGAACCTGGGTCCCAGAGCAGCCTCTTGGCTGTAAGATGTGGTCCACACCAGCAAGTTCCCAGAGTTGATGAGGAAACGATAGCCAGAGGAGACACCAGTGGTTGAGATGAGGCTAAAATCTGTCCTCTGTGGGACTAGAGCTACTGAGCATGGACCTAACTCCTGTCCTCGGAATTCAGCTTTAGCCTGAGTTACACAGTGCTGGAATCTCAAGTGGTGTTTTGTGTTCACGGTAACCCAATGCCTGTGTAGAGCATTGTCCTGGGGTGGAATGTCACCTTAGACTTCTAGCATAAACTGAAATGCTGTGTGGCTGGAGCTTTGTTCTTTCATCCTAGGCTGAGAAAAAGAACCACATATTCAGATCTATAGAAAATTTCTATTATTTTTTATTATATTGTATTATTTTAACTATTTTTCATTTTTTCTCTTTTTGCCATCCTCCTCTTTTTGTTCTCCACTCCCCCAGTTCTAGTCCAGTAATTTTTCCTGTGTGTGTGTGTGTGTTTCTCTTCCTGTAACCTTTATCTTTCAATGTAGTTTATAAAGGGAAGGGGATTCTCCCCTGTGCATTTATGTCCCTCCTACCTTTATTCATATTGTTTTGTTGGCCCTCTTTCCTGTTTCTCATTTTTCTTCAGTTTTGCTTCTCTTTCTTTCCTCTCTTTACATTTGTCTCCTTTTAAACTTTCCATTAATATTTATATCAGGCATAGAATCATTTGCCATCTCCATTTCTCACTACCAATTTTGTATCCAATTTTTCCCAGATAAATATATAGCACACCTTTACTATCATTAGGGTCCTTTCACCTCCTTCTATTTGCTCCTCCCTATACCACATAGCAGAAGACTTTAAAAAATCACTTGATGCAGAGTTTGTGAGTTTGAATCACAGGAAAGAAATATTCAAATCAAAAGCAAAATTTTACTGAATGCATTTGTTTACAAATTGTTTGCAAACAGAAGCATTCATGAACTGAAGTATTACAGTATAAATATATATATGGATGCAGTGATTCAGGGACAGGTAGAATCTTAAATTAAGTCTTGTCATAGTAAAGACATTTTTTTCAGACTTGTGAGGTATTTTCTACCAAAATAAAGCCTTTTTTCCCCATATAGAAAGGCTTAGCATCAAATTTAAAACCTTATTTCAAGGGATATTTGTATTTAGTAGATTGAACAACTGCATCTTTGTTCTATTGTGGTCCCCACTGAAAACTCTGGGACATTCACTACACTTAAACATTAATTCACATTAAATGTAATTTTTACATGCTGTGACATGATATGGACATGTGCTATGCACATGAAAATAAACATAAGCACTACTTACCCAATAGCCCAACCACCAGTCATCAATCTATCTTCAAACAGATGGTACAGTGACAAATTAGATAAGATTAGAAATCATAGCAAGATCTGAGAAATTCAAGCAGAGGTTTACAGCACAATGACTGTGATCATGTCCCACTAGTAATTCATAATGTTAAAGTCTTCTGCTGTGGAGGGGTGTATATGTTTTCAAAGAAGTGTTAATGTCTTTAGGGGTGTAATCAACCCCCTCAACATGAGAAAGATTCACTTGTTGCCAATTGGAGTGTTGCACATTATAAATGTGTTTGTCCATAGAAGAGATAGGCAGTACCCTTACACTGTTCATACCTTCATCAGATATGCCATATAATTTAGGCAGCACATTTTCTTCAGTTAAATTTCCTATTATTACCTTAACAGAGATATAGTAACTATTATACAGTCATTTTAACACATGTATACATAAAATATTGAGCATAAAAAAGAAATAATTTGGCTCCAGTGTTATTATCTTGTTAGCTAGTTTTCTGAGCCTGCCATAACAACTCACCACAAATTATTAGATAGTTTGAAACAATAGAGATTTACTCTGTCACAGTTACAGATTTCAGTAGTGTGAAACTGAGGTGCAATTAGTGCAATGCTCCTACTAACAGGGAATCAGTTCTTTGTATGATCAGCTTCCGATGGCTACCAGTTTTCCTTGGCTTATGGACACATCACTGCAGTCACTGAGTCTGTAGTCACATTGCCTTATCACTTTCCTCTTTTTCTCTTTGTGTCTCTCTCAAAATGTCTGCTTAAGACAAGGCCTGTGATTCCACTTAGAGACTATCTGCATTTATAGCTCATCTAGAATAAGGTTGATAAAATCTCTAAATAAAATCATACACTTTATCCAATGCGGTATTATTCATAGCTCAAGGACTAATAAATATTTTTTTGAGATCTTCATTTAGCTCTCTTGTTAATTCAATTATTTGGAAAAGGCATGTATTTTTCCAAGCTATCAATTGCAGTCTTCATTACAGCAAAATAATTTCCACGTAACCATTTTTATATCCATCTTTTATCTTACATTCAGTGTGCTTATTAAACTTATACAAAGACTTGTACTTTAATCTTTATGTCTTTTCTCTTTCTTCTCTGATTCTGGAAGGACCCTTTCTAATTCTGAATTGGCAAATGGGAATCATCAGAGAAAGACAGCCACATGCGCTCTGAATGGCCAGGCAGCACTGAACTTAAAGGGAATTAAGGCAGCTGCACAGTCACAGAGAAATATAGGAGCTGGTGGTTCAAACTTAGAGTTTAAAAGAGCGAGGTAGAGATAGAGGGGGGAATTCAGATAAAGAATACCCCAGGGAAAAGCACATGTTTAAACACGCAGGTTTATTCTGGAGAGTGAATAGCACCGCACCACTTGAAGCTTCTCAGCCAGACTGCTTCATTCTCAGCTTTGAACGTTACGGCTTGGCAGTGTTTCCATCTCACACTGTGCTCCGTTTCTCACTGGTGTTCGCTGGGGCTGTGATATCAGTAATTGCTAGTGCTTTCCCATTGCTAACTGGAGGAAAGAAATTTTCTTTCCTTTATGACTACATCTCATAACTGTGGGTGATATGTCAGCTTTCCCATCAGGTGTATCTTTGTGGCGACAATATCCACGCAGCCAGGAGCACAGTCTGGGCTTGCAAGACTCCCAGAGGCAATCAGACTCACAAAATTCTTTACTCTACATTATGAGTGTATGTCAGAGATGCGGAAGGGGAAACATCTGGAAGCGAACCATTAATGGATTCTAAACAAAGTGCACACCATGACACTTGAGACAAAGGCATTCATCAAGTCACATGTAAGGGTCACATTCTTGGACAAGTAACTATGGACATAGGAAAATTAAACGGCAAAATTTCTGCATCTTGAAACAGTCTCCTGGTCTTGCCTTCTTAGTTAGCATACTTCCTGTTTCTGGCTTTTGCATTTGCTGAGAAAGTTCTGGAATAAGTTGTTTATGCATGTTGTGGACATTTCTTATTTACATTCTTGTTCCTCACTTGTTATATAACCCTCAGCAATCTGATTCTCATTCCAAACTCGACTGAAATTGCTTTTTCAACCATTTATTCACTCAACAAATACCTGTGTCAGAAACAGTGGTAACTAATGAACCAAGCAATCCTGGATTCACTGTGTTTAGGGCAGTCATTTCAATATTTTTATTTTAAATATTGAAGACTATAAAGAGATTTGGTTAATGTAGGTTACACTCAATTGTATTTGCTCAACTGAATGTTAAAACATACTGCTAAAATATGAATATAATTAAAATAATAAACATTGAAATGAGTATAAATAACATTATATGAGAAATAGCCTTATTTTAGAAAACAGTTTAGTAGAAGAGTAGTAGACAGAAGAATTTGTTTAATTTCTTATGTAAATAGAGGTGCTCAATTCTCTCATCTGTTTCTTTGTTCAGTGAGATAGCACATGCCAAGAAGCTATGGAAAAATAAATAAATAAGCTCAAATATACAAAACAGCAAGGAATGCATACTGATTACTCTTAAGTGCAGTCTATTATTCATTCATGAGAAAGTGATAGCAAAATTTAAATCACATTTTATGACAATTATGGGTATTTGTTACCTCATAAACCTGCTAAAGGTACTTTGGGACCACCCAAGTGTACAAACCGTAATGACTTTATTTTGGTGGAAAAGTCAGTAATTAAATAAATAACCATACAAATTTCTATCCAAAAGCAAATGATAGTGAATGAACATGGAGTAACTGTTGAGCTCTTTAGTTTCAATGCCTATATGACATTATGCAAATGTAGAAAAAGGAGAATTAGATTAGAAGGGGTCATGTAGGATCCCTCTGCAAAGGTGGCTTTAAACTTCAAGGATCATTATTAGTCATAGAAATTACTTGGCAGATAGTACAATACACAGAGGTATTCCAGGGGATAGCTTTCGGGAAGATTAAGGCACAAAGTAACTGGATCACCATGGCATTTCAAAAATGAGGCTGGGAAGGTGAGTAAGGCTAAGCCATCACAGAATGTTGAGGATTTTATTCTGCACAGAATGGGAAAATGCTGAAGGATTTTATTCAAGGGTACTGACTTGGTAGACAGAAAGACAACTTCTTTGAAAAGAATGAACTGCAAGGTTATGAGTGCAGACAGAAATACCACTAAGGAAGCAATTTCAGGAAAAATATGATCATTGCAAGGGCTAAAGCATCAGTACCAGAAAAAGACAGAAGAGTTTTAAAAGTGCATCCTGAATGTAGAATCCACTTGAATGATACCTTGAATGTGTTGCCATTGCCCTTCAGATGGTGTTAATAACTACACAGAAGAATATATTGGAGATGCAAATAAATGAAGTAGTACAAATTGCAGAGAAAATTAAGAGTTTTGTTTCACATATATTAAGTTTGAAATACACATACGATACATGGCAATATCAAACAGGAAACGAGGGCCTGGATTTCAAAGAATAATCCAGATTAAAGAAATTTTAAAAATGTGCCCAGAAAATTCAAAATCAAGGAGAATAGTGGCCCATCTATATCGTGTGTGTGTGTGTGTGTGTGTGTGTGTGTGTGTGAAACCAAGACACCAGTAATTGTAGTAAATTCTCTCTTACTACCTTGATAAATATATCATCATGACAACAAAATATAAACATATGGAAAGCTTAATTTTTAAATTAATAAATTTTAGAAAAGATAGAAAAATATTGATTGAAACAGCAAAATATCATGTCACTAAATTTCATTACTATTTTGCCTACCTATTTTCAATAACTTTTTAATTAAAATTATCACAAAGATATATGTGCTTAATAAACCATCACACACATAGTCTGATAAACTTATTTTTTTCAGAAGCAATGATCATATCATTGCAATAATGTAATTTGTATTTCATTTCTAGCAATGTCAAATTTGATTAGCTCTCATGTTATTTTAAGTTTCAGTATTTTCTTAAATTGTAAGAGATTTCTATTGGCTGATGAACCAACTAGAATTTAGACTTGAACCTCAAATTTTACGTATCATATTAAAGTTATTATTACAGAAAATATTATGAAACACCCTTGTCATGTATAGCAAGATTTTTACCACTTTTTATTATAGTACAATTTCATGAGTCATTTCTTACTCCCTTCCTTTATGATAATTCTGGTGCTTAAATATTATAACAAAAATTAGTTGTTTATTGGGTTCATGTAGTGGCTCTCTAAGTTCAAATATCTCATCAATCAAAATTATGCTGTAATTTTAAGAGGTAGAAGAAAGCCCTATAGAAATAGTTATTGACTTACATGGGGAGTTTTCTCTTCAAAATCATGTAAATATTGGTATTTTCTCATTCAGGTTTCCATACTTTTGTTGTCTATTCTACATCCAGTTTGCATCTATTTATAAAATGTTAATAGTTTTAATTCTTTTAAAAATAAAATAATCATTATTACATGTCTTTGTGTTGAGCCTATGTTCATGTTGTGAATAGCAACTTAACAGATCAAATCCCAAAATTTAGTTTCTTAACATAAATCAAAAGTGAATCACATCTCTTCCTGGAGAGTTTAATTTGCTCTTTATCAGGAGGCTCTTCTGTTGTTTACTAGATCAGTGAATGTTTGTGTGACTCTACTACATCTAACAGTTTCAGTAGCTTTGGGTGAATGTGTCTAATCAAGTGACCTACAAAAATTGTTGGTAAAATTTAGGATTTTGGGGGTGGGGGACTGAGGATCAAACTCACAAACTCACAACCTTACACTTGCCAGGCAGGCGCTATGCCTCTGAGCTATATCCCCGGTCAAAATTTAGAATATGTTTTGGCAAAATTTCCCCATCTTCAGGGAGATGCCATACATGGTTCCAAAGTAATTCATTTCTTTGCCATAGTAGAGGATTTTTTCTTCTGGTAAGAACTACAAACAATGCATCATGTATGGCACAAGGACCCTCAAGGAAATTCATAAAAGTGCAGCTTCTTAAAATTTATTTTAAGCCGGGCATGGTGGCTCACACCTGTAATCCCAGCACTCGGGAGGCTGAGGCAGGAGGATCATTGTGAGTTCGAGACCAACCTGGGCTACAAAGTGAGCTCAAGGCCAGCCTGAACTACATAGCGAGACCCTGTCTCAAAAAGACAAAAAAAAAAAAAAAAAGAAATTATTTTAACCAAATCTCTGCATCCATAATATTCATACCTGTGGATTCAATCAACCAATAATCAAAACTATTCAGAAAAAAATATGATTCGTCTCCTAAACAAAGTAGTATAATAACTATTTAACTAGCACTTGCATTGTATTTGGTATTTTAAGTAATCTAGAAGTGATTTCAAGAATACAGGGGGATGTGTGTGGTGTCTATGCAAATGCTATGCCATTTTATAGAAGAAATTTAATGGTCTGTATGTTTTGATATCTTCAGAGAATCTAGGAACCTGAGATATGGGTATTAAATTTTGCCACTTACATGATTCATTGATTGTATAATTGCCAATGAATTTTATCCTTAACACATCTATGCTCAAAATAATCCAGTGATTTTCTGTTGTATAAAGATTAATGCCCAAAGTCTGTTTTCTTTCATAGTTATGCACAAATTTGTTGTGTCCTGTTTCTTATACTCTGCATGATTGATATTGCTGGATTGGATGTCAAAAACAGTTCTTTCTCATGCTAAGATAATATAATTTCATCTCCCTAAGAATTGATGTTCACAATTAATGAGGAGATGATAATTGAAGTTTAGTTCTTTGTATAACTTTAGCCTTACTGTAGTTGACATTTCCTTCTGGTCCGGAGGAATTTACACTAATTTAATCCAACTGCAATGTTTAACCTCAAAGGGCCATTGAAACCCTGTAGTGTTGTTGGAACACTATGAAGGAGAAATGGCTCACAATTCTTAAAAAGGGAAGATTTTTACTAATTCTTGTAATTATCAGAAAAGGGGATGTAATGCATGCTTTAGGAGTATTTAATAAAAAATGAAATGTTGCCAAAATTTGTTATACTTTTCAGTATGAACAAGGAGCATTAATAATCATTCTGTTTTTCTGTTTATTGAAAGTTTGCCTAATATATTTGCCTAATTTTTATACAGGTAATCACATATTCCTTCATAAAACAGAGGTCTTTTCCAGATTTTAACCAGGACAAGGCCCATATTGCTATTTAATGATGAAGTTAGCTAGAATTTGTTTTCAGACTGCTGGCTCAGTGATCTCTCCTTAACACTAAGTTTGCCACTGCACTTGGGTATCTTAGTGGTTTTAAGTATCATCCCCAATTTCCCTGAAATTTCTTTCATTAAAAAAAAAAAAACGGAAAACATACTTAAGCAACTTGAGGACATAACCAAGATTTTTAGGTAGAATATGTAAGAGATTGCCAATTTCTTCTTATTGCTTGATAACAAAAGGAGAAAGAGAAATCCTTAAGAAAAACACTGTTGAATATAAAGGAGTCCTAGTTTGATGGCAAAAATAAAATGACTTTTTTTTCATTCCCAGATCCTCAGGCTAGTAAAAGGATGCTATAATTAAGTGACAGCTTCCCGGCAAAGATCAAATCTGGGACACTCTCAGAAAAACATGGTGTGAAGAAAAAACCTAGGATATAATGGTAAAAAGCTTTTGTTAGGACCTCAGAAAGAATGAAGGGGGTGTCTTTGAGACCCTTTAACACAGACAAAAGATGTTCTAAGAATTTTGAGAGAATTGTCCGGACAGCAGCATTGCAGGGAACCTCAGGAAAAGGAAAACTTCTCTTGAGATTTTTTTTGAGAGGGCGGATTTTTGTCTAAGGATTTTGCTTAAAAAAATTTTTTTAACATCTTAAGCTGAAAAGGGCAGAGCCATTAAAAAGTGAAGAGTCCTTTGGACTCCCAAACTATTATGGGTTGTAAAAAGACTCGGGTACAAACACAGGTCATGCTTTACATAAAAGGAAGCATGGCTCAAAGGGTGGAGCCGTGAGCCCGGAAGGCAGAGTCAAGAGCTCTCTAAACTGTTCCCAGAGATTAGCGCTGGCGGCACGTATTTGCCTGAAAGTCATCATTGCTACCGGAGAGCAAGCACTGAATGCCTCCGATTTTTCTATTCATTTTGAACGAATAGCTCTCCAGTGATTCTCTGATGCCTGTCCCCCGTTACACATTGCATGTGTTAGGTGACTTTATTGTTTAGTTCGCATGTCTTTAGTGCGCAGGTCATCAAAAGAAACTACTCAGAGAGCTGACTGAACTCAAGGAAAGGTAGCACAGGAGTCTCATCTGCACCTGGACCCGACGCAGGTAACAGACTTCAAGCTTAAACTCGTGATCCTGAGTGCACAGGCTTTGAGGAGATGGGATTTTTCCTCACTTGAGGGAAAAGGAAAGTTGTTTCAAACAAGTTTTAGTGGGTTTGCAATGTCCTAACAACTAGGGTACATATGAGGAGCTAAATTTGTTAACAAGGAAAAGAGAAATTATATAATAGTTTCTCTCAAAACAGGAACATTACGGTACTCCAAGAACATTAGTAATAATATATATTGCAATTTTTTCCATATTTTTCTTGCAGTAAAGGATTATGTCCTTTGAACAAAATATAGATCTCACTCAGCACTGATCCTTTCACAGCCAACATGGTTCCTGGGATACTGAAATTAGGAGACCAAAGAAATCTCTATACTCAGGAATGTCCTAGTTACTTTTCTTGTTGCTGAGACAAAATATCCACACCCAAAGTTAAAGAAGAAAAGATTTATTTTAGCTTACATTTTGTAGAGGTTTCAGTTCATAGTTGGCTCTAAGACAGGGTGGCATGGCAGAGGGGCATCTCAGGATAAAGAGTTCATGGCAGGCAGAAGACAGCAAAAGCAAAAAAATGGCCAGGAGTGAACTATTGAAAAGCCTCATTTTGTCCCTTATATCTTACCCAGTTTACCCACCTCCAGGGTGGGTAGTACTTATCAGACTGTTAATCGCAGTAGCCTTAATCCTAGCACTGCACCATGAATCAATCCCAGCATCATGCACCCTAGATCCAGCCACCTCTGAAAAGCTGCTTCTACAACCACATGAGGCTTTGGGGAAACATCTAGACACAAGCCCTTCAAAATTTATTATAGGACATGGGGGTTCTTGGTTCTGCTCTGTGACATAACCCCCTTGTCTGGTATGATTACTGATGCACAGAAGCTATATAATAAATTTTTGTAAATGATTTTAGAATGCTTTCTTAACACATTACATTTAAAATAATTTTGCATTGTTACATCCCTTTTCCGCCCCCCATGGAAACTTTATTAGATAAGGACATTAAGAATGAGAGCCCTCCCCTTATTTTCCTAGCTTGAACATTCATTAGCTGCGTGACTGTGGGAAATTAGCTTAGCCTTCATGCCTCTGTTTTCCCATTTGTAAAACAGAAATAATAACACACAGCTTATAGGGATATTGTGAAGCACAATTAATGTTTGTAAAGTACTTTATAACAACTTCAATGTCATAGAAATGTAAAATAGCCTTAATTTAAAATTTAAAAATGTGTCTGCATAATGATCCATTTAATAAACATGGAAAGAACTGTTTATATAAATTTACATTTGTGAATCTGGTTTGCAATATTAACAATTCGTTTTAACTTTCTGAATTTTTGACATTTCTCATTTGCAGTTGACATTTTGCTTTTGCATTTTGATGTCTTCTCCTAACAGTGACCATTTATATGATCCATGTGAGTCAATGATTCTCAGCCCTGGCTGCATATTAGACCATACTTTAGAAATTTACAGATGATTTTATGATAAACTAGACTTCACCCAGACAAATTAAATAAACTTTCTGGAGGTAAAGAGGCTAAGCGTGAATATATTTTTAAAAAATTTCTCAGGTGATTCTAGTGTATAGCCAAGATTGAGCATGACTAATGTCTGTCTGAATGTGTATGAACATCATCATAAGACCTTAATTTTATGCCTTTAACAAGCTCCAGGTTGATGAAAATATTCATCTATAGTGTATTTAAATATATTTTGATTGACATTTTGAACTGCATGGTAAATTGGAGCTAAAATATCCCAATATTCCATTTTTGTTGGTGAATCTGTGATACCCTTTTAAAATTTATCAGCTGAAGTAGCACAGAACGCATTTAAAAAGCTATTACTTGTTGAAGGAATAAGGCATGTATATTGGTTATTTTTCTCTCACTGTTGAGACAAAATAACTGACTCCCAAAATTAGGGAAGGAAAGGTTTATTTAGCTTACAGTTTTTGGAGATTTCAGTCCATACTCAGCTGGCTCAAGGGGAGGGTGGTGTAGCTAACAGGCAGCTATTCATGGTGGCCACAGGCAACAAGAGCAAAAAAGGGCAAAAGTGGGAAAAAGCACACCTCTTTCCCTCCCTTATACTGTATGTCAGCTACCTGCCCCAGGGAGGATTCAGCATTCACACCATCAGTCCCAGAACTAGACAACAAACCAGTTGCAAATGCTAGGCTCAGCTGCCTCCATGACTGCATGAGGCTTGGAGGGCCATCCAAATGTAAACCATATCAGAGTGCTTACTCCTACTTCTACATACTTTTGTTGTCTGTTTGTTCACAGACATATGCTAAAGCGGATTATATACTTAGTACTGTAAGGTATATAACACACCTAGTAGTTATAAGGGAATTACTGGCAAAACATTTTATAAATTACCCCTTTCATTTTAAAATACAACCTGGTTTTCAAAAGTACTAAACTGATTGTTACATCTCTGTTCTTCACTACCAATATATGATGAAGAATTGCATTTGATTTTATGATTGGTCTTATAAAATATAATTAGGTAAAATTTATTATGAATAATTACATATGACAGCTCTATCATTTTATTTTCAGATCTAACATCTCATTTTCAAAGCAACTTTTAAAAATTGGCTTTAGTTGCTTTTTTTTACTATAAGAACGAAAGCAGAGAGATTTTTCTTTGTGTGCGGAGGGGTGCACATTCACAAAACTGATCTTTGGAAGTCTGACTGTAGGGTCTAGGGCATAACTCAGTGGTAAGTAAGTCTATGATTCCACCCAATGGCTGTGCTTTTAAGAATTATTTTAGCAATTGATTTAATATTAAAAATGGGTTAAGAATCAAACGAGATACTGGCCATGTTTAAGTCAGTTACTGGCTTTTCACATTACATTTTAAAGTGGATAGAAATTTGAATTTTGATATAAAAAGTATGCATTTTCTTCATCCTTGGTAAGTACCTTCATTTTAAATCATTCAGTTTTTCTAAATGTCCTTTTGTTTTTGAGGTAGGAAACTTAATTTCTACGTTCAATGGCAAAATATTATCTCTTTTCCTTAGTAACTTTTCTTAATAGGTGATTTAAAAATTCAAAGTTTCTAGCTGACAGTGTACAGTATCTTAATAGAATACTGTTTGAATGATCATGTATCATGCTTACAGTTCCTAATTATTCATCATGACATTTAAAACCAAACCACTTGTCTTGATAGGGATAGCATTGTAATGTGTTGTTCAGATTTCTCAGAGACAACATTTTTCTCCCTTTGTTACATTCTATTAACAACCTTCCAGTGTAGCATAATTTTTGCTTTGATACCAATTAACCAAATTGTTGTATAGCTAGAATCCAATTGCTGATGGATAATGTGAAGCCATGGTTTATTGTAATGCAGAAATATAAAACAGCAAAAAAAGAACAAATGGGCTGGCCAGTGGAGAAAATATTTGTTGGGCTATTTTGATACTAATATTCTTATATGGCTTGTATTTTTATTACCCCATATCACCCATAAATTTTTAGCTTTTTTTCTTGAACAAAACAAATTTGATGCTTTGAAATAAAAAGCATATTTCAAAATTCACACTGAAACAGTAAGACAGTACCTGAATAATGACTATGTAGTATGCCAGTGACACTTAAACATTTTAATTCTAACTTAATTTGCATTTAAAGAGTTTGAAATGGTGGAATTTAATTTTCAGAACAGCATAAACCCATTTTATCTTTTCTTTCACTAAATAAATGGCATTAGTTTTAGTATAAACTGCAATACTGTATTTTCTAATTAAGGGAGTGAAAAAGTGAAAATGTAATAATAACACTCTATGTTTAATAAATACCCAATTATATCTCCTTCACCATCAAAGTAAAATAAAGAATATTTAAAATAATGAATAAATTTAGAATTGTCCTGGATTGGGCTGACTTTATGTCATTTTACCCCTAATCACTCCAAAAGGAAAGCTATCATATGTTTATTCCTACAAACATTCATGGGTTTCATTGTATTTTACCATTCTTGGAATGTGGATTTTTTTCTATAATGTAGAATTTGTTATCAAAACTAGTAATAGGTAGAGGTTTAAAAACTCCTCTAATTTATATTCTATGCTAATTAATTTATATCATTTTTGTTGTAATAATTTTAGTTGTTATAATTTTGTATAATCCTTCTGTCACATGCAACTGGTTCTTGATTTTCATGTTGGGAAAGTCATATGTGTACCTGAGTATCACAGAATTTTGCAGAACAGAATCAGTAATATATTTATGCACTAAAGCAGGTATTGCTATTTTTCAATTGATTTCAATCATAGCAAGTACCACATGTATCTGCTAGTGTCTAAAGTTTTCAATCCTGCTGAGTTTTGAAAGATTTTTCAGCAGTTTCTTCTTTCAGAATTTCTAGATTTTTCAACATTTTCATCTTCCTTTTTTTTTTGATACTGTTAAAACAATAAGGCTGTTTAGTGTGAGAATGTAAATTCCTTGCCAAATGCTACTTTGAAAGAAGGCTAGCTTTGCTCCCTGGAAAATAAGCATTACCTACTGCAAGCCAAAGAAATGACAGTTATGGAAAAAGCAGCCTGGAAACGACATAGATTTGGCTATATTTCATCTGCACAAATGCAATGCTTCATAAATATGGAGGACTGACAATGTCGACAAACCCCTCTGTGTTAAATGATGCTACATTGCTTTGGCCTGCTGGGACACAATAGCAGCAGGAACAATCTGGCATTGAATAACCGGAAACGAAATGGTGCTTTATGAGCAAAGGCATTGACCATGATTCAAAAAGGCAGAGTTGCACCTGTGCCAGGAACTGCAAAGAGTAGTTATAGCTCTAAACTCAAAGATAATGTTTCTCCGTGTACCACATGCAATGAGACACTGGTCAGAGTGCAGGCAAGTCTCATGAATACCTGTGATCGACTCCTTCAGAAGACAAATGGCTAGTGATTATTTTGGGGAGGCAGCCTAGAATTATAGTCTTGGCATGTTTGAGAAGTTACACTGGTAGGTCAGAATTAGAATCTAGGCATTCTTTATTTAGAAACATTTTTAGATGCTCGTTAATCACGCAATGCTCTCATCACTCAAGAATTTCTTTGTAAGATACTTACTTGTGATTTCTTTTAACATACAATAATGACAGCATCTTCCCCCAACACTAAATTGGTGGATACTAATTTAGTACACACCATATATAAAACTATTGAATACCTCTTAGCTTGGGGGACAAACATTAAGAGATCTAGTTTTTTGGTACTGTTCAATTATTTTTTCCCCACTTTACTTCATTATTTACTTATTTATTTATTTATTTGGCACCAGGACTCTCACTCAGGGTCTCATGTCTGACAGGCAGGTGCTGTGCCTCTCAGCTATATCCCCACCACCACCACTGAGCTACACACTGTACTTCAAATACGTATTTTTTTCCTTTTGGAAGGATCTGGTTTTTCAAATACACAAGTAAGCTGCTACATTCTAAAGTAATTTGCAGCCAAAAACTTCTGCAGTTCTATTCTTATTTGAATTATTCTCTGTATTTCTTCACCCTGATTTATATTGTGTGGTTTTGTGTTTTTTAGGTGTCAAGCCTTGCTTGAAGAAGGGAAAATCTCCTCATTAAAGAACTGTGTACAGCAATATTCACAAAAATATTTGGAAGGACATCAGGCACTTAGGGTCAATCTGTCTTTATCAATATCCATTCTAAGAGTTGGAGTCATAGCTTGCCAGCCATTAGGGTCAGGTATTCAGAACAAAGTAGGGAGAATTCTAAACTCCTGGCATTGTCCAAAATAAATTTGTCTGTAATTTCTACATAAGAAAAAGAAAATAAAGTGAAACTTGTGGGGAGGAGAGGTAAGATATAATTGTAACACTTAGTATGCACATAATATACATGCTCAACATTTTAGATTTCATGTAATTAAGAATGTACAGGAATTGCATCAAACAATAGTAATATAGTTAACCAGCAAAAAAGAAGATAAAGTTATTTGGCCAATATAATTATGATTCTCAATATATATATAATATATATATATTATATATGTTTATGCACTAAAGCAATATATTTATGCTTTAGTGCATAAATATATTCTCTCTCTCTCTCTCTCTCTCTCTCTCTCTCTATATATATATATATATATATATATATATATATATATTTAGGAACTATATCACTTAGAGAGAGAATCCAAAGAAAGACAGGATTTTTGTACTGTCTATCTAATTTTCTGTTGTATCTGCAAATTTTTGTGTTCCACAGTGTTTCTGCTGTAGCTCATAATGTTGCTCAATTCATTTATTCACTTTTCCCTCTTATTTTCTGTGTTCAGCCTCTTAATGCTTCTATTGACATCTCCATAAGCAACTATACACTCTTCCAAAAAGTTCTGGTTTTTCTTTATGTTCTTACTTTGTTTTGCATTGAAAATAAACTGATTAATTTTCTATAAGAAAACCTATTCTCTAAATTCAGGCTTAAATATCTGTAATTTGGAGGAGAAACACTGAGCTAGCAGCTCAGTTCAAACAAGAAAACCATTAAGTTAGGCATTATCATTGTAATCTATTTGCCTTGAATTTCTTCCTTTCAATTATCTCCAAGGAATATCCAAAGAATAACTCTAATCTAGAACAAAGAGACTTACAGGAAAGGTCATTTATTTTTGCACTTATATTAATTAAAAGCAAACTCTGGACATGAAAAATACAGAAATTTAAGTGAAGAATATATTTTATGACACAGGCCATGTGTTGAATTTTATAGGTAAATGTAAGAAATTCATTACAAAGTGTCATGGATATACATATGTGTATATATATATATATATATATATATATATATATACTATATAATTGGGAAAGGAAATACAGAGAAACTAAGTGCAGTATCTCTCAAATTTATAGATAAAATCTTCAAACAATTTCAGTGCTTCATATAAATAGAGATAAATAGAGATGGGAATGGGAGAAAAAAAAGAGGACTCAAGATCCATCATGCACAAATACGAATCGCCTATGAAGAACATGGTCATTATTTATACCTAAATTGTACCAATAAATTTCAATAGATATAATCTTTTTCAAAAATACCTGTTTGTGAGCTTTAGGGTGAAAGAAATGTGGGTAATGATATAGTATTTCTAATTTTTTTTTATCTAAATGAGATGTCAATCACAATATTTCTAAATTCTGTTTTATTGTATTTATTCTCATTAAATATGGATAGTATTTTCCTTCAATGATGTCTCTATTAAGACTATCATTGAAATTAAACTCCTGACAGTTCTCCCAAAATTATGTGAAACTGAATTCCTGTATAGGTCTTTAATACTTTCACTATAACTGTGTTTCACTATCATGAATTTTTACGATATGTAATGTTTATTTCAGTTTCATTATACACTGTAAACGGAAATGTTATTTTTCATATGTTTTCCACTGTTGTGGAGAAAGCCATTTCATTTACTTTGAAATTATGATGGTTTTGTTTTATTTCTTATTTATGTAATTTTAATTTTAAAACATTTCCATCTTATGATGTGAAGAATGCCTTAATTTAAAAATACACTGCTGTGTTAGCTTTCTGTCAGTGTGGCAAAATAACTGACATCAATCAATTTAAGGAGGAAAAATTCATTTTTGCTCTGTTTTAGAGGTTCAGTCCATGGTCACTTTGCTCCATTGCTTCTGGGCCTCTGGTGAGCAGAACATCGTGGTAGAGAGCATGTGACAGGCAGTGCACCCCAGCTCATGACAAGGAGAGCCAGCCAGACAGACAGACAGACAGAGAGGAAAGAAGCCTCCAAAGTCACGCCTCTAGTGACTTGCTCCATTTAATTAGACCTTATCTTCTAACAAGCTCATTGAGCTATAAACTCATCAATGGATGAACCCACTGAGCAGATAAGGACTTCATGATCAATCACCTTGATAAAGCCCATCAACTGGCAACCAAAAGACATACTGCCTTTATGGGATATCCAAGACCCAAACCACAACAATCACCTAATTAGTAATAATTCTTCAGGGAAAAAAATAATGTTTAATTCATTATTTATATGCATTTACTCTGAAAACATCTCCAATCTGAAAGGCTTTAAAATGTGATTTAAAAAAAAAACTTTCTTGGAATTGAAGAAGTGGAATAATTAAATCCTTTCTCACCTTTTCATGAATCCCATTCTTCACTTCTGAGAACAATGAAAATTTTATCTATGTGTAGTTACTATGTTAGTATCAGAATCTTTAAAATCTTGTGCATAGTAGCAAATAATGGCCCTGAGCCATGCACTGCCTAAAACATATTTCCAGAACAATTGCAATTCTGGATATTGGTTTGAATAGGAGAAATTATTCCTGCTATTTGAGAAAGTTAAGGACAACAAGCTAGGGCTGGGGATATAGCTCAGCAGCACAGTGCCTGCCTGGCAAGCATGAGGTTGTGAGATTCTCAGTACCAAAAAAAACCCCCAAAAAACAAAAACCAAAACAAAACAATAACAAAAACTAAGAGATAACAGGCTAGTTAGCTGTAAGACAACAGTGAGGATGGTGGACCCTTATACTGGCCTGACAAAAACATTAACAAAGCACTTCATCAGATTAATTATAATCACTGTCACCCATTGAGTAGTGACTACATCAGCCAGATATCCTGTGATGTGTAGGTCCTGTTATCCAGGCTCCTCCATTTCACCCACACTCCTTCAAGAGTCTTCTGTCTGGTCTTCTTGTAGCCTGTTTTTCTCATTTAACTCACAAATAAAATTTCTTTTATGGACCAAATTTATTTCTAGCTAGTTCTTGATATTATTTGATAGCTTTACATGATCCTAAAACTAACAATTAAGCTTTTACAATGACCGTCAGGGCTGTGTGTAATTTAGCGTACTCCTCTGTCTCTGATTCCTTTCTGTATCACTTTTCTTTTCCTAGTTCAGAGTCAGTGCATCGTCACAGCTGTGCAAAACAGTGACTTTCATTAATTAGGAAGATGAGTACTACATAATCCAAGACAGGTCCCTATGGAACTGGGGCATTAGAAGAGTCCTCACTTGATATATAACTGTTTGCCCAAGAAATGTTATACTCATGGGCCCAAACACTTGTGTACATTGCATCACAATCCATATTTGAACCCACATTCAAGACTTGTTTTATAGTCAGCAGTCCAGGATCATTCTAAAACATGACAACATCGTAGAACACAGTATCTGAAGGACAACACACACACACACGCACGCACATTACTTATACGAACACCATGGTTTATTAAAAAGATGCCTGGGTCAAGATAGATAAATTCCGGGTTGTGGTTGAACTTGAAATGCTCCTATTAGTACCAGAGCATACCAGCCTAGGCCCTAACAGCCCGCTTGGGAGGTGCGGACTCCAGGAAGAGTGATTTGTTATGGTGATGTCCAGCTATGTGGATGATCAGTTCTTTCCTTTTGTTCTTTTACTCAGCTTATCTTTTCTTGAATAAATGTCATGAACATGCCCAATCAGAGTAAAGGGCCAAGTTAGCATTCTTACTGCCCTTAGGCACAACACATCCACAGTAGACATTTAACAATGCAGAAATGCTTTTTCAGTTGCCTTCAGTAAGCAGTTTATTTGTATGAAATATCCCAGTCTGCAATTTCTATTGGCGACTTTAAAGTCCCAGCTTTGGCTTACAGGGTTTGTACCAGGACACAGATTTGATGGTCTACGCTCGAGCCAGGAAGTTGAGGCACATGTAGATAAGTCCCACAGGAAAGCGTGTGCTTGCTCACATAGGGAGTTATGAAAATGTAAGCAGCATCAGTTCTACTGCTCTAATGATTCCAGTGTATAGTCTTTTCCTGAGCTGAGAAACTGAAATTGCTATTCTACAGTGAGTGATCTGTTGCCCAGCAGCTTAGCATCATGGGGCATGGATTGCAAGTCCAGAATATCAGGCCCCACTCAGACCTGCTAAGTCAGAATCTCCAGTTAACAAGGTCCCCATGTCCTGATACACAGGGGTGAAAGCTCTGTTCTAGATCAGTACTTGCTTTGGGTTCACAACAAAATCATTTGTGGGTGCTTTCCAAATTCCTGTGTCTGGGCCTGCTTTTAACCAACCAAGTTAAAATTTCCAGGCAGGGTCTAAGCATTTTTAAAAATTATGTCAGATGATTTCAATATGTTGCCAAATGTTTGAGAGATACTTTCCCCCCCTGGATTATAAGGAATTACTCCAGTGTTTTATCATTTATAAATATTATTGTGGCTTATTTGATTTATCTATCTATAATAATAGAATCACTCCATCATTTCATATCTATTTTATAGACAGTGTATAAAATACATTATTTTATATGTAATATATAAAATAAAAACAGACATTGTGTTCAGTAAATGCCCTCAGGAACTATATTTTTGTGTGCTGGTTGTATAGAAACATATTTTATTGAATAAATTGGTCATTATTAGTTTTCATCTAACATCACTGAATTCTTTCTTCATCAACATGACAGCTGTGAAAATCTTTCTTTTCTATCTAATTGCACTGCAGAACAGACACCAGGTAGGAATTGTCCAATACAAATTTACTTACAGCCACGGCAGCACATTGGGGGGATGTAGCTTAGTTGCCTAAATGCCAGATGCAACCCCATAAGCCGGTTGCTTTTACAAACCTCCCCTGCAGGGTTACCTTTGCTATACCTAGCAATTGCACTAATAGGTGCTTTTAAAAGGCAGCCAGTCTCTCAAGATGTTGGCTTCTTTTAAGAGTCTTTTAATCAAGATCTGACTCTAATGCTCTTCATTTACTTTCTTAAGTGAAAGTCTAACATGAAAGCCAATTCCGAGCCGCTGGAGGAGGGGAGAATAACCATTATAGTGTCTGGACCTAAACAGAGATTCAGTGCCTCCCCTTTGAAGTGAGGCCACCTGTGAGCGCCCATTGATCTCGGGCAGCCAGGCTTCAAAGGGATGGAGCCGGACCTCTCCCCCACCTGGCCGCTGCGTGTTATAACACTTTCGAGTCGGCAGGGGCCGCTTTCAAGTTAAAATTTGGATGAAAAAGCTGAATTGTGAGTGTTGAATGGCTCATAAGGTAACTTTTATAGCACAAATATGATTTGAGAACTGCTCAGCAGTATCTCCTCCACCTCTTTTCTTTGCCCTCTTCTCACCCTCCGCACTGGAAAGGTCAGGCTTCTTTCAAATTAGCTTCTAAATCAGAATTTAATGAAGTCACTAACATGAAGGTGAATAGTTGATATATCTAGAGCAATCAGGAAACCGAAAAGCCAAAATAGCTTCCCACCTACATCTGTTGACCTTGCAATGAAAAAGGAAAGTCAGTAGAGAAACTAAACTTTGTTTTCTTGTTCTTTTCCATTGGGTGCAATATGGATGGTGATTTATTTATGGATTTAAAATTAATTTTGAGAAAAACTGCGGTTTTTCTGTGGTTCTACAATATTTACTAAAATATATGTATTCAGAATCTCGCTAATAGTGTGTTATAATTCTAAAAGATTCTCCACTCTGGAGATGTTTAGTATGTGAGGGAATCAGAGGGGAGCTTAGAAAGCTTAATATGAAAAGATTGTTCTATTAAGGTTAGCTGTTGAATATACCTTGCTTTGTATTCATGGAGATTAGCATATAGTTAAAAATAAAAGACCACCGTCTCACATCTATAATGATAGCATTTACCTTTAAATTGGACTATTATGTTAAACATATTGTTAAATGTGTTATCCACTAAGAAAATATCCATTTTAATCTTCAGAAAGCGCCACTCCTCATGATTATGACTTCAAAAGATTCCCTCCCCACTGGGTGAATGTCTCAGACGCGGAGGATGTGTGTCTCTGGTAGCATGAAAGTTCTCAGGGCTTCAGAGGAATCAGGAAAGCTTTGGATAGAGCCCAAATGACCCTAAGATTTGGTTTACATCAGTTGCTAAAAATATTTCAAAATTGTACCCAAATTTATAATCTGGTAGTAGGATCAAACACAATTTCTTCTACTTTTTTCATTAGAGAAATGAGTAGAATTGCCTGTATATATTTGTGTCCCGCAACATGATACTTTCTCTACTGAGTAAGAAAAACTTTTAATCGTACATGAAAACATGGGAGAGAGATAAAAAAAATTAGAAAAAGCAAATACATATAAATCTCACACTCCCTTTAAAGTCAGTCATATCATAGAAATAAATACAAAACTTTACAGAGATTATTTTGCCTGTGGTACAGTTTTTGCAATTTACAATTACTTATTCATTTACACATCTACAAAGTTTTCAAAGAACTTTTAAACTTTGCAAATCTTATATATAAAATGTTAATAAGAGTCTGCACTTTTAGAAGGTGAAGAAACTGTCAATTTATGCTGTGGAAGTAACATTTCATTTTTGCCAACACTAGCAACTATGAAACAAAGCCCTCCCTTTTTTTTTTAACATTTTAAATTATATGGCAATCACAGAATGTTGCTTAGTTTCTGTTAATAGAAATAATGTCAGCCATGCACTTGATATACACAAGAAGCATTTCCAGGAAAGTTTTACATTGCTGTTACAAGTAGCTACTTCCTGATTTTCATTTTTCTTCTTCTACTTTTTTTTTTTTTTGTTTAAAGATGTTGGCAGAAGAGAAGCATAGCAATACTAGTGCTCTGTCAGTATTTTATTTCCTTTAATCTACAACCTCTTTTAATTGGCTTTTATTTATTGGAAGCAATTTATAACAAGAATAGTAGTTGTGACATGCATGAAATATAATTAAAGAAAAGTCGTTGTTACGTATCTGCTTGCCAATCCAGCTTTCAGGATTTTGAGTATATTTTATGAAAACCATGCTTATTTGAATTATTAAGACATGAGTCATAGTATATGAAATAATGTAGGATATTGAATGTATTTATTAGTTTCATTTTCAAAGGTCCACATTGTAAATAATAAAATATTTATGCTTAGAAACACTTAGGATACAATTCTGAGATTAAACACTTTTGATGAAAGTGTTAGAATTCTTTCCTTACTAAATGTTTTACTAAAAGAGCAATGCAAACTTTGAAAGTAAATTAAATTGTAAAGTTTACTGACTACTAGGTTTGTTCTTGGCAAATGTAAGAAATTATGAGATGCCCAAGATAAACTACTGAAAATTTTGATCAAAGAGGAACATGTACTATCTCCCAAATGTTATCACTTTGTTTAGTGTGAAACTTTCATTAGACATGGTCACAACTTGAAGCCTACTTATTTTAAACATTACACTATGTGTTAGAGATTTAATTAAAATTATGTAAGCATAAAGACTCAAATTATAAATTTCAGACTAATTCAAACATTTTCATTATTTTCCTAAAAATCTTTTTTTCTTTTAGATGTATTCAGAATATTTCTTTGTGTTTCTAAGAGTATGATATATAAAATATCTACCTACAATTAGAAATCATTTTTTCTCTCATGAATTCATGCATATCATATATAACTAAAGGACTATATCCATTTTAAAATTGAAGTCATAGTTCTAAAAGCATTACAGCCTCAAAAACAGATGATATAGGACTGAGGAGACAGCTCAGCAGCACAAGTGCCTGCCTGGCAAATGCAAAGTCCTGAGTTCGATTCCCAGAACCCTAAGTAAATAAATTAATAAATACATAAAATGGATGATACAGTATTTGATGTTGCTGTACATAAACACTATACATTTTACCTGACTTGCAGAAAATGAATGTGATTTAATTTCATAAAGTAATAATATTATTACTTATAATGATATTTTATTAACAGCTTACTTTATAAATATTCTTTTGTTTCAGAAGACAGAAGAGTGAAATAACTGCTAATCACAGAGCTGAGTGTACACATTATGATTGGACGATAGTAGGTAAACGTCAGTAGTTAAAAGTTTAAAAAAGCAGAAGTGAAACTATATCCTGTAGAATTAACTGAAAGTGATTTAAAAACATATATGTAAGCCTTCAATGTGTAAAATGACCAGCAGAAAATTCAAGGGCAAAGTTGGGAGAGGTGTCTCACTGCTGTAGTTCTAGCACGTGGGAGGTTGAGACAGGAGGATCGTTGCACGTTAAAGACCAGTGTGGGTTACAGCCTGGGTTACAGGCTGGTCTTTAACAGAATGAGCTACGGAATGGGCTATATGTAGAGTGAGCCCAAAGCCAGCTTGAACTGCCTAGCGAGACCCTTTCTCAGAGAGACAGAAAAAAAAAAATGGATAATACAGGGGCAATGTTTCAAGACACGTGAATGAGTAAGGACTTACTTTACAAAGCCGCTAAAGCAAGTGAAATGTAAGCAAACACCGACCAATGAAATTACACAAACTAAAAAGCAGAATAAAGAAACAAACTAGAAAATGAGACAAACTATTT
Source organism: Hydrochoerus hydrochaeris (assembly GCA_004027455.1). Classification (NCBI taxonomy): domain Eukaryota; kingdom Metazoa; phylum Chordata; class Mammalia; order Rodentia; family Hydrochaeridae; genus Hydrochoerus; species Hydrochoerus hydrochaeris. The sequence continues at coordinate 142,351 of PVLA01002065.1, forward strand.
GTAAACTATATGCTTGACAAAGGGTTAATATCTTGAATCTCCAAAGACATCAAGAAAGTCAATAGCAAATAAATAGCCCAGTTGAAAAATGGGCAATAGATCTAAATAAATATTTCTCAAAAGAGGGCATGCAATTTGCCAAGATTCAACATCATTAATCAGAAAAATCCCAATCAAAGCCACAGATTTATATCCTTCAGTAAGAGTAACTACTATGAAAAAGGTAAAAGATAACAAATGCCAGTGAGGATGCAGAGAAAAAAGAATCTTTTTACACTTTGGGCCGAAAATAGATTATGTACAGCCATTATGAAAAACAGTATGGAGATTACTCAAAAAGTAAAAGTAGAACTATTATTATACAGAACCTTACTACTGGGTGTATAGCCAAATGAAATGATACTGGCTTGTCTCCATGTCATCTGCACGTCAGTGTTTACAGCAGCACTCTTCTCAGTAGTCAAGCAATGAAAGCAACTAATGCACCCATCACTTGCTGAATGGATTAAAATGTGGTTTATACACAGAATGGAACAATTGTTCCCCCATGAAAAGAGCAAAGTCCTGTTGCTCCTAGTAACATGGATGAAACTGATGATCACCATGTTAAATAAGACAAGCCACGCACAGAAGACAAATGCTGCATGGTGTCTTTCCTATGTGACTATAAAACTGATGTTACAATTTGAGAGAAGAAAGTGGTTACCAGAGGCTGGGTGAGTAGGCGCTTAGAGGGGTGTATTGAAGGTTGATCAGTGTGTACTAAGTTATAGTTAGGAGTAAAGAGTTCTACAAGAGGCTGACCATAAATAAATATGTTATATATTTAAAAATATTAGAATAAATATTGTGAAAATTTTTACGAGACAGAAATGTTTGACCTGAATTAATCATTTTACAGCATATACTCCTACAGAAGGATCACAATGTACTCCAAAAATCTTCATAATTTTTATATTTTATGTATCAGTTAAATACAAAAGTAAATTAAAGAATTTATTTGTAAACTATATGCTTGTATAAAATATAGTGTCTTAAATGAAGCCATTAGCATTGAAAGTAAAAATGATTTCATAAATTTAAAAAAATGTGAAATATATCAAAATGAAGTTCCATATCATTTTCCCTTTAAAAGTTTTTGCAACATGATTACTTACCTAGTGGTAAAAAATTAGAAGATAGTGAAGGAGGGTCTTTATTTTTATTTTATAGAATCTTGACATATTTTTAAAATGTATATTCTTATAAATCTTAGTTCTATTTTACAGGTACATAGTAGTCTTTTTGAAATATGAAAGTAAAACTATTCTCAAAAAATTTTGATCTTTACTAAGTTTCAGTTCATATTTCTTAAATTTCATTACAATAAAAATATATATCAAATGCTAATTACGTAGCAATAGAAGTAGGTTCTAGAAACTCAGTTTTTAGTAAGACAAACCCATTATAGACAAGGTTGACCAGGAGCGAACAGCAACCGTATCTAACCTGCTTTACAGGCTGAAGAAATCTTCTTAGAGAAATGTTATTCTAACTGAAACTTGAAATTTGAACAAGCTTTAAACAGTCAAAATTGCAAAAGACTAATTTGACCAGAAACTAAAGGAAGACAGGTAATGTGATTTCAATGTGTATCCCTAAAGAGCACGTTCTATATTTAGATGGTCACATAATTATGAATTGTTATCTTCTTTGCACAGGGTCAGTTACATCATAGCTGTTTAATCAAGAAGTTTAAGAAAGGTCAATAAATACAGAGAGGAGGCAAATATATAAATCATTCATTTTAAAAGCAAGAAATACCACAATTCAGATCAGGCATTTGGGGGAAAACTACAAAGATAATGATGAACAGACCACAAGGCAATGAGAATATGCAAGCAAAAGTGGTGACGGGACAGAATTAGAGGGAAAGAAAGATAAACATCGGATGAATATTTTTTTTTTTTTTTAGTCTCATCAACTAAATGTATTCTGCTCGCTTTGCTGGCATAGTAAGAAACCATCACACTTCTGATTACTTAAGCAGGACTCTTCGTATTACACAATTCACCATCCAGAAGGGTTTGGAGTTCTCATCTACAGAGCAGTGTGTAATGCAACCCAAAGCAACACCATGCCAGAATGCAGGTGGACATAATCTTGGGTTACTTTTTACCCAACTTTTGTTTTTATGTTATAGAATAAGAATTGTTGTCTCTAGTGATAGTCTGCTATAGTGATCTAACAAATTAATAAAACAGGAAATTGGTAATGCAAAGATTCATGAATTTACCTTAAATTCTTACTGGAAAATGATAATAATTTTTCATATGAACACAACTTATGTCTGTGCACTTTTATTATCGTATTAAGTAAAGACATAAGATGTCACGATCTTGAGGGAAGAAATCAGTCTGTAACAGAGAAGCTACAAAGGACTCCACTTGTGTTTATTTGGTATTTTTCATAATGTTGAAGCCTCAGAAGGGAGTTCCTTATCAAATCCTCTCTTCTCTTCATCAGTTTCAGAATCCATGCACAATGTCATCCACATCATCATCCATTACCCATTTTTCTGCCAGGCTGAGAAAACACTGAAGGATGAACACACTTTCGCCTGACACTGGGAAAACTAAATAACACACCAAACAAGCAGTTGTTCAGGGACTTTATTTCTTCCCGGTGTGAAAATGACTGCTGCCACGCTGCTCTGTAGATTGATAGAAAGATGAATGGACAGGGTGACCTGTGCTCCGCCAGTCTATTTCAAAGGTGGCAAGACCCTCCTAACCCTTAGGTGACATTTCTGTTGCTTCCATCTTTCCTTTTTATATCAAACTGTTTAAATATTAGTGAAAAGCATTGTGGAAACATTTAATGAGATTCAAAATTAACAATCTTAACACTATCATATTTTATCTTATTGAGCATGAAATATTTAGGTTTTGGTCAGAAAATAAAGCATGATGTTTCTATGAAACATAGTCAAATGGAAAAGATTTGGACTAATCAAACAACAATTTGTAAAATAACTATTTGCATTTGAAGGACCTCTCTAGAGCAGTAATTGTAATCTAACAAATGTGTTTAAATTCACCAACATGTTCAGTCTCTTTTACCTATTACTGAATAATACAAAATAAAGTTCAGTAAAGAACAACATAGCTTTTTCTCTTTCTTTTTTCTTTCTTTCTCTCAATTTCTCATTCTCTCTCTCTCAACATAGTTCTTAATTCATTTCAAGTTTGCCATGAAATATTTTGTGAAAGTTGCAATTTTAAAATGTAATGTGAAGCCCTCTGTAAATTTAACATTCCTGATATTTTTGATATTTGCTTTATAATTTCTTGCAATATAACTTGCCTTGTAAAACATAGGTGGATGCAATCAAGAATATTATGAGAGATTTTACTTTATTCTTCAATTTATAATCACATCAAAAATTCTTCTTTACTGAATTTCAGAGCAAAATAACTGGTGACTATTTTTTACAGTTTCATTACAGACCCTCTCCAAAAAACAACAAATAAAGGGAAATCAATCACTAAGATGGGGCAAATAATTTCCTTTGAATAACAGATCAAACACTAAATGCTTAAATTCAGAGAGATCCTCAAGCTATTAAAGAGGCTTTATGTCAGACAGTTTCTCCTGCATATCATTTGGATAGCACTACAAAATTCAAAGGAGTAATCTTTAAAAGAATATCAAATGTAATACAAATTTTCAGCCTACTGTTTCTGATAATTTTATTGGCCTAGGCTTTCTGAGAGAACATTGTTTGCTTTTAGAAAATAGATAAAGGAAAAATAAATATTAGAATAAACTTTAGCTTTATAAGTAAACCATTTAATGTTCTAATGCTATTGATGAAAAGATATTTTCTAAAATTATTTTTATGGAATTCACTAATATTCAGCACACTTCTTATAATGTGCCTCCTTTTATTATTATTAATAGATAATAAAAATAAAGCAATTTAATAGCAAATAATTTAGCCTAATGTTCTGGAAAAAAATAAGATAATGAATTTAAATAGATTTACTAAAATTCTTAAAAATGCCAAACATGGTTTGGAAACTCTTGATATAAAATTTAGAAACTCATTTGATCCTAATTCAATTTTATTTGTTTTACTATTATTTTTTTTTCTGGTACTCAGACATTTATTCCAACAACTGAATCTTATAGAATGATTGATTTATACCAAGACCAGAAAGTTCTTGTGTCTCTCATTTCATGGGCACAACCTCTTAACCACCTTTTTTATTGTTGATTGTACAAACATAAGCACACTGACACCAGTTGTATCTCTTTCTCTGTCCCCAACATCCCGATTTTCCTGCCAGGTGATTTGGCACCCAGTGAATACCTAGTCAGTCACAATGTCTACAGTAGCAAAGACCTGTCTAAATTATAACCTGTGATACCTTAAATTAACAAAAACAACATTGTGCAGATTTATGGGGTATGATCTGATGTTTATTACAATTATGCATCATTCAATGTTTAAATCAGGTCAATATATATCTGTCTCCTCAAATACGTATAATTGTTTTATGGTGGAAGTATTCAGAATCCTTTATTCTAGCTTTTTGAAATATACAGCAGATCATCATTACCTTTAGCTCCTACTGTGCAACTGCACAGCTTACAACTTACAACTAAGAGTTAGTGCACATTGTCCAACTTCCCCAGCCTTTCACAACCACCCTTTTACTCTAACCTTTTATGAGATCGACTTTGGGAGAGTCAACATATGAGTGAGAACAAGTGATTCTTTTTTTTTTTTGTGCCTGATTTATTTTGTGTAACATACTGTTCACTATTTCTATCCCTATTTTAATAAATGAAAGGATACTTTTCACTTTTAAGACTGAGTACTATTCCATCCTGTGTGTGTCCTATGTTTCTTTAGCAATCGGTACACATTGAGGTGGTTTTGTTTCTGAACTAATGTGAATAGTAATGAACATGAAAGTGTGAATGTCTCTGCAACATGCTGCTTTCTTTTCTTTATCACTGTATAAAATGTTTAATCTCAGGTCATATATTTGGCTTAAAGTGATTCTGGGCTATTACTAGCAATGAGCAATAGGAAGAAATGGATGAACTTCCTTTCTGGAAGAAATTTACGGGCTAAATTTTTTTGAAAACTAATGAGGTAATCTGAACTACTCAAAACTATGAAGGTGATAGGTTTTTGTGATCTCTCAAATATAGCTTTCTTCCCTCTTTTGTTGTAAAGAAATAGAGTGTTTAGTTTCATGTTACTCTGACATTGTAGACTTAATTGCCGGAAATGAATGTGGTAGGCTCTGTACTGAGTGTCCATTTTTTAAGGAAGTTTCTAGGTGTGATGTCTATCCAAAGTGATTTAATCTGAATCAGCAAATGCCATACTGATAAAATGGGTTAGATTCATTGTTCTCTGTGTGTGTCTTTAAATGCTTTCTCCTTTATATTGTGGAATGGGAATTCCTTAACATCTCATCAGCTATATGTCAGATTTTTGTTGTCTTCATGAAGACTATGCCTTCTTTTTCTGGTGCTTTCTGCTTTTTTTTCAGAATCATTTAAAAAAAAAGAGAAAAAGAAACAAAATTCTTACAGGAAATTGGAAGAGGCATAAATATTTACACAACAATCTTTTTGTTGCTGGGTGCTAATTTCATTGCATGTTGGCCAGAGAATATCATTCTACACAAATACATAGAAATGAGTCTTTAAAATTTATTGAGTTTTTTTTTACTATATAATGCATGATTGCTTTTTCTTAATATTTAACTTGTTCATCAAAAACTCAACGTACTGTATTTTGTGTTAAAAGCAGCATCTCATTTGAAAAACTCTGTTTTATAAAATAGCAGTGAGAAAATGTACAATTATATTTTGACTTTTGCAGCAATAATTTGAAAAGAAAATATTCCATTAAGAAATAGCAACATATTTTTAAACATAATTGTTAGATAAAACCAATACAAGCTGTCTGAAAACTTTCCTGTTTATAAATATATTGTTCAATATGTACACTGGATTAAATTTTACTGATAAATTTGAAAGTATTCCTTTAATGCCTACTATATGTTTGCCACTCGCAACTCTAATGTTGACCTAGAAGATCACCCAACACTTGCATGTTAAAGGCATAATCCTGGGCTTGGCATTCCTGGAGGTGGAGACAGTTTTGGCAGGTGGAGCCTAGTGAAAGAGCTTTGGGTCATTGGGCTGTGCGATAGCGGGGACCCAGCCCACTTGTCTTTCTCTTTTTTGTGTCCTGACCTTGAGGTAAGAGCTTTGCTCCATGATTGGCTCCCTGCCATGACAGGCACACAAGCCATTGGGCCAATCATTCACAGACTGAAATCTCTTTAATCTGTGAGTCAAAATAAAAATGTTTTCTTTGTAAATTGATTTAGTAAGCATTGGTTATAATCTGACTGGCATACTGCTTTGTTAGAAAATGGAGGTTAGATCACAGCAGAAATTGATATGGCTTCAGTATGCCAGCAATGCACAAATAACAGAAAACGTAAGTAAAATAATTTATAAAATTAAAGTATTGCTAGACAATAGAATACCTAATGATGCATAGCAATTTTCAGGATGATTTGAATAAGTTATGTATGCTGCAAGAACTAACTCTTGAGTATTTAGGCAAATAATTGTGAATTAAGCAGATGAAAATTAGGCCTAAAATAATAGATAGACTTGGACAGGAGCACTGGAAGACACAATAGAGAGAGGAAGAATCAAGAGTTATTTACCTTCTATTTCTCTTTAAAAAAATATTGTAATTGAAGGCTAGGTGTGGTGACACATGCCTGCAATCCTTGCATTTGGGAGGTTGAGGCAGGATGGTCATTGCAAATTCAAGGTCAGCCTAGGCTTAGGTGAGTTCAAAGCCAGTCTCAACTTCATAGCAAGACTCTCAAAAGGCAAAAATAATGTAATTGATTACCTATGAAATTATGTCTACTGAAAACCTCACTGACCTCTTTGCCATTTGAATAACCAGAAGATGAATGGATTGCTGAAAATTTAGTTTTCTTTTTATCAAAAGTTTTATACACAATAGACTTCTTTATGGATTATGATCATCATTATTTCAGTTAGTGTTGATCAATAATTATTAAAATTTACCAACCCAATAACATTAAGCTTTCAGCTCCCTGTCAAATTAAATTTTAAAATGATTTTTAGCTAGTAAATAGTTGAATTGACTATTTTCACTTTTTCCATATCAAGTAAATGTTTAAAATATCCCTTCTGTGAAGCGATAGAAATACAATCTTTGAAATATTAAAATTCAAATATGTTCATCAATGAAAATGTAAAGGCACTATCTATAGTGAAATTAAACTAAAATAAAATGCTTCCTTTTATGCAATCCTTCATTTATACATACCCAGAAAAAATGACCACAAGGCTGCTATTAAAAATAAAGAAGGGTGTAATATTATTCAACCTTCTAGCAGAGGTCCCAATTCTAATCTTCTAATTTTTCTTTCTGTGTTGACAGTCAAGTTGACTCACTGATTCCTGCCATCTCTGAATTAACTATTTTTGGTTGAAACATTTAGGAATGTTTCTGTATTGCTGTCGTGTTTAGGGGTAAAAACCCCACAAAAAAACAAAACACTAGGTCGAATCTAAAAAGAATATGGGGCATCTTTTGCTTCATTCTTAAAAATTATGCTGGAATTTAACTGATGTCTTTTCATTTAATTAGGAATCTCTCTGTGTTTCTGTCTCCATTTTAATCCTACTATCTCTCCTGCTCTGCCTTATTAAAATTTCTTGTCTAAAAGATAGTTTAGATTCAGAGAAAAATTGAGAAAATAGTAGAGAAAGTTTCCATATATCCTGCTTAATTTCTCCTATGTGATGGTTTGTACATGGTTTCACTCCTCTGAATCTCTTGTCATGAGTTGATTTGAGGGCGGCAGTGTGGGGAAGTGGTACCATGAAATCATTAAATGGGATTCACTGAAAGAGCGGACTCCTTCATCCGCGTACAGTGTTATAAAACATGAGTCTGCCCTCACGTTTCGTCTTTTCCAGATGTGTCTGCTTTCCCCTCAGATTTCTCCTGTGTTGTTGCATCCTGAAGCTTTTACCAGAAGACAATACGGTTTCAGTGTCATGCTCTCGTGATTCTCAACTTTCAGGAGTGCAGGGCAAAATAACTTTCTATTCTTTATAAATCCCTGTCTCAGGTATTCGCTGATAGCAACAGGATCGACTAAGGCATTTCATTATTAATATCACATCAGCTTGAAATGTGGTATTTTTATCACATAGTTTCAATATTTCATGCCACAACACAATCAATCACTGCTGATGTTGGTCTCTACTTATGGCAATATTGTACGATGGGTCATAAGCTAACACTACTTAAGATTTATCATGCTGTTTCTTTTGGGATCATGGAAGTACTTTCACTTGGTCCCTGTGTCCCTGTTGAGCTCTGTTAGTCAGCTTTCCTGTCACTGGGACATAACACTGAACACTCAGTATTACCGGAGAAGAGGGTTGATTTGGCTGCAGTCAGGGATGCAGTCCACAGTCATTTGGCTTCCAGGAAAGAGCATCATGGTGGAAGCTATGGCTGAAAAAAGCTGCTTTTAGTTCAGGGCAGCCAGGAAGCAGCTTAAAACAATTGCAGAGAGGAAAAGACCAGATACCAAATCCGGTATCCATGTCACACCACCCTGACCCACCCAGACACATTCAGAATTGGCTCCAAATATCAGCTAGAGGATCTCAAAACCAATCAAAGTTACACTATTAGGCTTAGTCCATCCACACTCACTTCACTGGGACGTTTTTGACACTATTCTAAATTTTGAGTTCTCTAAGATTCTCCAGACTCATCTTGTATGTTCAACTTGTGTGCATATTCTTATGAGTGAGTTCTATAATTAGCCATTTCTTCAGGGTTCTCTGGCTCCTTTTTTGGAGAATAGTATTGGAAACTAAGGCCTGTGTGCTAAGGGTGTGAATTGCTACTGCTGTATCATAACTTTTAGGCTCTGTCAGCTGAATGAACAAAGAAGTCTGTTTCTACTAGTATGTGTGCATATATGAGTCTGTGAATACTTCTACATGTGAATATTTCTTCATCCATCTTAAATAAACAGAATTCAGACTGATGTCTTTAATCTGTCTAACCTCCTTTCCTGCTTATCTGTAATGTGCTTCTCTAACAATGGAAATCTGGCACTCATCATCCAACAATCATTTACATAAGTGTTTTAAATATGCATGGAGATAATATTAGAAATTGTTAACTTGTACTCCAGTGATAAGCACATTATGAAGAGAAGACTGTGTTGTCCCTCTTTTTGAGTTCAATTGTGGTCTACTTTACTATGTGTCCAATATTTTCTCTCATTCATATGTTGAAACTAGATTGCTTGTGTGCTAGCATTAAGATTTTGGGACTTCAGGTAATTTACTTCATGAGGGCATAAATTTCATGAATGCAGTCACTGACCCTATAAAAGAGGGTGTCCATGAGCTATTTTTCCCTGCCAAAAGAAGATGCAGCATTTCATTATTTTTGTTTCTCTGCTGAGTGAAGAGCCAAGAAAAAGGCACTTATGGAAACAGAGCAGGCATCATCAGACTTGGAATCTGCCAGCACCTTGAACTGAAGTGTTCCTGGCCTAAAGATTGGTGAGAAATAAATTTGTGATGTTTATAAGTCATGTGGTTTTGGGTTGGGATGGTTCAACTCGAGTGACTTGAGAGACGTCTACAGGAATGATTAGTGCAGTCTACTGTTAGAGGTGCTGAATGAGTGTGGGGGAATGGCCGTGGGTCCCATTTGTCCTGTCCCCTTTCTCCTGGGCTCCTCCTCATCTCTGCTTACCCGATGTCACAGGTTGAGCAGCTTTCCTGCTTAGTGTCCTTCTGCCGTGAAGTTTCTGCCTTCAACCCAGCTGAACACAGACAAAACCTCTGAAACCATCAGCCAAACTAAACCTCTCCTCTGGACTAGGTATCTTGTCTGAGCAATAGAGAAAAGTGACAAATAGCGACACTGGGCTATAAAAACAGGCACGAATGAAGGTAGCTCATTTTCAGTTACTTAGGATGTCTTTCCAGCCCTCAAGCTTTTAGCCTGCTTCTCTAATTTCTTCGTAATGAAATTAGATTTGTTAGTCATAGGTTGCAGCCTATTCTAAAACATTCCTATCAGAAGATTTTCTTTATTTTTTGTGATTTATTGACTTCATTATTTGCTTGTATGTTCATGTCATGTATCCATCACTGAAGTACCATAGCAAATATTTCACTGCTTTAAGCAAATCCCCATGCTTTCCTAAATAGCTCTCTATCAAATTCTTTGCAATCACGATCTCCTTTTGGTTTGTGTAATTTATTATTTCTAGAATATCATAGAATTAAAAATCACACAGTGTGCAGTATTTTCAGGCTGATGTCTTTCACTGTGTGTGAATATATTTACATACACAGGTTTTCCCTGTGCCTTTCACAGCTTCATGGCACTTCTTTTTAGCACTGTAAAATATTCTATTGTCTAGATGTTATATAGTTTTCTCACTTGTTCATCTATGAAAGAAAATCCTGTTTGCTTCCAAATTTTGGCCGTTTTACATAAAGTAACTGCAAACATTCATGGGCAGGTTTCTGTTTGCACATAAATTGTAGTGAACATAAATTTCAGATAGTTTCATGACTGGCGACAGCAATCCTCCCATAGTATACCTTCAGGTGCCTGTCTGTGTGAAAATTACCCATATCTAGGTCCACATCTATATAATCTATATCTACGTCCTTGTCATCTAGATCTGTATCTGTATCTCTTTCTCCCAGCCTACAAGAAACATTCTATAACTGTTTTAAAGTACAGTATTTTTAAAATGTCTATCATATCAAGTTAACTGATTATTTAGACTTTTGGCATTCTTACAAATTTTTTTCTGCCTTCTTTATCAATTACTGAATGTGAGGTGTTGAAGTCTTTTAAATCAGATTTATCCATTTTCTTGTGATTCTGTAAGTTTTCCATCAAGTATTTTGATTTTTTGTAGTTATCTGAATATACCTTTTGTATCGTAATGCTTCTATGGAGAATGGAGGTTCTAAAATTAAACATGTTTCTTTTCATCCTTGGTTATTTTCCTTGATCTAAAGTTATTGTGCGTGAAATTAACATACTATTCTACCTTTCTTTGATTAGTGTTAACAGAACTTCTTTCATCCATTTAGTTTTTTGAAAAATTTAAAAATATAAAAAATATTTTTAACCAGTATAATATTTTTACTTATGTAAGAAATATGTAGAATCAATTAAAATGTCCATCAATGGATGGATAGGTAAAAATATAGGACATATATTCATAATAGAATATGAAGGAATGATAAAAATGGATTGTGTCATGTTATTTGTGACAACATGGATTTACTTTTAAACTACATGCTTTTGCAACTGTAGAGTTTTTGTATATAATTATGGTCAGTTATAATAGTCCATTGATTTACTTACATTCAACCAGTGAAATGATAGTTGGATTAATATCTATAGCATTTACAAATTCTTTTTCTGATAAAACTATTCTTTGTTTGCTTTTGCTTCCCCTCTGCTTTCTGTGGTTGAATTCAGTGTGGTAGTACGTTGGTTCTTGAACACTTTTCTTTGGGAACAATTCGGTTAACAAACAGAAGGATCTGGCAGCAGACTGATTGTGAGCTCAGGGCAGGCGATGAGCCCGGCTGCTGTCCTCTTTCAAATGAACTCAGACATGGTGTTTCAGAATCGTAGAAGGAATGAAGCTTGTCATCCGAGTTACTATTGTATTTTGTATCATTCCATATGCTCTCCACAGTACAGTATCAATTATATCTCTTAGTGTTTTAAAAGTCACTTTCCTAGTATGTTAAATAAACACTTACAGTTAAAGTCCATGCTGGAATAGCAACATGCCTCTTCCCAGGCAGAGCAAGTGTTTTCTAGCAGAGTACACTAATCTCCATTCTAAATTTTACTTTTACTTTTGGATATGATATAATCATCCAATACCTTGTTATTATTGTTTTAAATTAATGTGATTACTATTTATATCATGTGAGATATAAAAGAGTTTTTTTTTTTTTTTTGGTACTTGGAATTGAACTCACAACTGTGCGCTTGCTAGGTAGGTGCTTATGCCACTGAGCTAAATCCCCAGCCCCAAGATGTAAATGTTTTTAAAAAATTAACTTTATTGATTGTTTCTGCAATATACCTCTCAGTTTCTGTTCTATGTCAACTTTCTTTCCCATGAAGAAGTTCTTGTAATACAGCCCATGGGGCAGGTCTGCTGGTGAAGAATTACTTCAGGTTTTGTTTGCTTGAAGAACTATTTCTCTTTCCCTCTTGAAGGATACTTCTACTACATACAGGGCTAAAAGTTGGTGACTGTTCTGATAAGACTTTAAATATTTCTCCACATTTTCTTTATGTTTTTGACAAGAAGTGTATTTTAATATTATACATGATCGCACATAGGTAAGCTGTTTTTTTCCTCAGGGTGCTATAATTTTTTTTTTTTTTGCACTTTGCAGTTTGTACCTGATTTGCTTAGGAGTAGAATTTTGAGTATTTATGATATCCTAATTGGGGCTCACTCAACTTCCTAGATATCTGGAGATAAATTTTGCAATTTCTAAAAAAATTAGTTTGTTCAGGTTTTTCTCTTGCTATAAAGTGTATTCAAAAGAAACAGTGAATGTTTAAATGAAAAATTATTACACTGAAAGACACATTAACGTTAATCTGCCACAAAGTACTCCTCTTTACTTAGAACACACATGTCCCATTGTGGTTTGGTTTTGTTTTGCCATTTTTTTATGTAGTTCTGGAAATTGTCTTTCGTGAGTATCTTCAGGTGGTGAGAATAAAAATCTGGTGAATGCTGCAGGCAAATGTCATCCTGGAGAAAGGCAGGTTCATAAAAACACTGCAGTGTGTCCTTACCCCCTTATTCCCTGGATCTGGCAGGGTGCAACTTCTGACTTTTTCCCCAAAGTCAAAAAGACCATGAAAGGTAAATAATTTGACTTGACTCGTGCCATCAAGGAAGCTAAGCAGCTAAAAGGCATCGTGCATGAGGACTTCCACAACTGCTTCTGAAATTGGCAAGAATGCTGCAGTATGCTTTTGTGAGTGAGGGAGAGTAACTTGGGGATCATGATAATGTGCCTTTTTCTGCAAGTCTTTTAAAAATTTAAATATTTATGGTATTTTTTTATTATTCTGCCTGTAAGAATGAGTAATAAACTGGGAGGCTAAGGTGGAAGCAAGTTTAGGTCCAGTCTGCATAACCTAGTGACTTAGCAAGACCCTGTTGCAAATAAATAAATAAATAAATAAATAATAAATTAACAGTGGGTGGTGATTGTAGATTAGTGCAAAAGTCCTGGGTTCAGTCCCCAGTACCAAACAACAACAGATCTAAGTACTCAGCATATGAAAATCAGAGCCAGAAGTTCCATACTTCACTTTTTTAATATATATTAATGATTTTTTTAAACTATACTACCAGAAAAGAAATCCAGAATGTTGATACCACATGGGGACAGACCCAAATATTTATTGACAAAGTTAACTGTCAATGATTTTCTTGGGAATGGTGGGAATTTCTTTCATCGGTTTCCATCATTGGTTAGTTTAATTGATGTATAGCTTTCAAAGTAAAAATTATACTCAGTGCCAGGTATGGTATGAGGTATGTAATTCAACTACTGAGGAGGCAAGAAGAGAGGTGGAGCCCAGAGTTCAAGTCTACTCTAAACAGTACAGCAAGACATTGTTTCAAAACATTAAAAGATGATTCAACACTTGATTAATTTAAAAGGCAATGGAAAATATTCACCTAAGCAAATCATCTTAAATTTATCCATACGTTATTGAATATGCCTTGTTATGTTGGTTATTTAAAGCATGATGTTCTGAGGAGGCTGAATGAACAGGTCTTGTATTCTTTCAGCAATAATTAACTTTTTCTTGTTGAATCTATCAGGGTTTTGTTCATACTTTTATTATAGCACTCACATCAATCTACTGTAGTTATCTGTTGTGTCTTTATCCCTCTGAGAGTAAGTTCTTTGAAGTCATAGATCATATGTTCCATTTATTTTTGTACTTCTTGCACTTTGCATATTTCCCAAGCCAATAATAAGTGCCTAAAATATTTAATTGAGTGACTGAATAAATTGATGAATAAAAAGTGTCCATATAACATAGTTTTTATATTTTTTTAAATTTTTTTTATTTTTTAGACAGTAGTTTTTTGTTTGTTTGGTTTTCTGACACTGGCAATCAAACTCATGACCTCATGCTTACCAGGAAGATGCTGTGCTATATCTCCTGTGTAAAGGAAATTTGTTTTTTGTTGTTGTTGTTGTTGTTCTTCTTCTTCTTCTTGTACCAGGAATTGAACTCAAGACCTTGCTATATGATCATACTCTTAAGTAGAATGATTTGGGGGAATTTAATGAAAAATTCTAATGTATTTGTGCTATTTTGTTGTATGTGACCTGTAAATTGTCTACTGAAATATTGGTATGATTTTTATTTCCTTAATCTTATTAGTTCAGCTATATCTAAAACTTTAGTGCCATGTAATTTTAGAAAAAAATATATTTTCAAATGTGTGATTAAATTTATGAATGCTGAGAAAATTTATTTTTTGGTATTAGTATTACTGCAATTTCTTTGACACAGCCATGTTTTCAGTAATTATACTTAAATCTGTCTATGGGTTCTGCATGGAAGAATACGGTAGCATTATTGAGGCATTCTACAGTTTTGTTGAAAAGAAACTCTTTCACAGAAGTCTAGAACAGTGGTTTTAGACAGGGGACAGGGACCAACATGTAAGACATTATAAGCTCTAGAGGATCTAAAGAACAGTTCCATTTATTATCTCCTGCCCCAGGGTAATACATAAAGAAACAGGTATTATAAATATCATGTAAAAGGACATTTATCTTTAAGTGGTACCATGCATTTAAAAGATTCATAAGTTTTATCACAAAGTTAAACTGTAATGCTGGTTTTTGAATGTAATATATTTGCAATTGAGACTGGAAATTTGAATTCATGTATATTTAAATATCACTATTATTTTGGTTCATTTTTAAATTAAAACTTAAAAATTGGACCAAGGTTATAGTTCAGTGGCACTGTGCCTGCCTGGCAAGCATAAGGTCCTGAGTTCGAGTCCCAGTACAAAAAATTTAAATTTACTTTTTTTTTTGTCTTTGTGAGACAGGCTCTCGCTATGCAGTTCAGGCTGGACTTAGGCTCACTTTATAGCCCAGGATGGTCTCAAACTTGCCACAATCCACCTGCCTCAACCTCCTGAGTGCTGGGATTACAGGAGGGTGCCACCACGCCTGGTTAAATTTACTTTTAACTGATATATAAAAACATAAAAATTGTACATGTTCATGGGTACCAGTTAATATTTTACACACATATACATTATTTAATGAATAGCTCTGATAAAATCTATTTATCTTTTCACATATTTATCATTTCTTTATTGTAAAAACTTTGAAAATCCTTCTAGTTTTTGGAAATGTATAGTTTATTATATATATATATATATATATATATATATATATATATATCACTTTAGTGTATAAAACTGTATAGAGCATGTTGCTGCTACATAACTGTAATTTAATACCTAGTTGTTATGACTTGCACCTAGATATCCCCTCAAAGCCCCATGCAATCATAGGTGGGAGTTTTTTGGAGGTGGCTGGATCTACAGTGTGTGACTGATTTATGGTACAACATTAAGATTAATGGTGCTAAGGTGAAGGATGTGATTGCTAGTTGCCCTGTGCAGTGTGAATAAAATCTAAGGGACAGAAAGAGGCTGGTTTCTTTTCTTGCTTGCTTGCTGTGCTATCTTCTGCCCACTATGAACTGTTTCTCTTCTGCAGTGCCTGGTTCCCATGTCACCCTGCCTTGGAGCTAACCGATTGTGGACTGAAACTTCTACAAACTGTGAACAAACAAACCTTTCTTCCTTTAACTTTGGGTGTCAGACATTTTGTCTCAGTAATGAGAAAAATAACTAAGAATCATTGATCAATCTTTCTCCTCTGTCCCTTCCCACATGTGTTCTCTTTGTCCTCTGGTAAACATAATTTTCCTCTCAGCTTCTATGAGATCAACTTTTTAAATTCCAAATCAGTGGCACTTTTCTTTCTGTTGATGGCATATTTCACTCAACATAATATATTTGTTGTCTTTTCTTTTTTTTTTTATCAGTACCAGGGATCAAACTTACAAACATGTGCTTGCAAGGCACTCAAAATAAGGATTTCCAGTTTCATCCATATTTTTGCAAATAATAGTATTTCATGCTTTTTAATGAGTGCATTGTATTCTATTGTATATATGCTAACTTTTCTGGGGGGAGTACCTGGGATCAAACTCAGGACTGCATACTTGCAAGGCAGGTGCTTATGCCACTGAGCTAAATCCTTAGTCCTGTATCATAACATCTAAAATCTATTCATCAACTGATGAACACTTAAATTTTTCCATTTCTTGAGTGTTGTGGACAGTGCTATTTAAGAATTATTATGTGCATATCTATGTTTATTTATAGAATCTTTTATATAGAAAAATTTTTTAGTGATTGAATATCCTAACAAAGAAGATTACATTAGTTCCTATGGCTGTAATAACACGTGACTAAAGAACTTGGTGGTTTAAATCACTAAAAGTTTTATTTCTCAGAGCTATAGTATCTAAATATTTCAAATGGATATAGACTATACTCTCTCTGAAGGCTATGGGAATATTCTTCTCTGCCTCTTCTGCTGTCTGCAAGGCCTTGATATTCTCTTGTCCTATAAGGCATCGTTACATGGTATCATATTTCTGTATCCACAGCTCTTTCTTATAAATAAGAAGCATTAGTACTGGAGACAAAGAGCACCTGAATTTAGTACCTCTTTATCTCATACCCGCAAAGGCTCTGTTTTCATGTATGATCACAGTCACAGGTCTAGGTAGCCAAGAATTCTGTGGAAATCATATTCAATCCACTATAGGGAATCACACATATACATTACTTAATGATACTAGAAGATGAATTGGTAGCTTGATAAAAAATATTTATGTCTCAAAGTTGTGTATTGATAGGACCAACACATTTTTTGAGCTGAGTGATTTTGATTCCACAGTCATCTCAATAATTGGGTTGCCTGTACTTATGTAACAAAATATTTAAGAATCTTGCTTGTGGTTCTTCCACTGGACATGAATGCCAAGCTTTGCCTTTATTTGTCCTTTACTAAGCTTCAAGTTTTTCAGAGCCTTACCTGATGGATTAATACATTCATTAGTTATGCTAGTAAACTTCATTAGGTTTTTAGAATTGCTTTGTTAAACTGATACCTCTCTCCATTTTATTATCTCTGATGAGAGCAACTTTGTTATGATTTCAGATCTTTCATTTTTCAGACAGTTGAATTTTTGTGGATAGGATGGAGTGGCTATGGAGATGTGGTCTGTTCACTTCATGTACTGATAATCATAATTATTAAAAAAGTGATAAATATGACAACATTTATTGAAAACTAATGACTACAGTACACAATTTTCCAAAAGGACAGCATAGCTATTTTACATGAATTTTAACAAATGAAATCAAGACAGCTTACCACATTTTATTTCCCCATTTTATGTATCAACAAACCACAACTAGCAAGTAATTTGCTAGAGATTGTTTGGTACTAAAGTAGGTGAAACTCATTCGTCAGTCTTACTCCAAAGTACTGTGTTGCCCTGGAAAACTTCAATGAAACTAGGGAGCAGTGGTCTATATACTGGGATGACCAACAAGCTGCCTTTTCTGTTTCCTCCCTTCTCCGATGTTCTCTCCTGCCCCTTCTTCTTCTGTTTATTTTGCTTTAACATAGCATAATATTTTGAAATGAGCATAATAAACTTTAATGATTTTACAAGGCCAGGTAACAATATTCCTGGTGAACATTTCCAGAAACAAGAGTGCTTTGAACCATGTTCTGTAAAATGCTATTCTAGAAGCTTCCAATCAGTATCTACCTTATTTTTAATATTCACTATCATTATGATAATTTCTTTCTAGATAATCTTTTTATTACTTAGGTGTTATCTTTAAATTGCCTTTTGCAGCTTAACCTACAATCAACTTCAGGAACTTAGCCCATGCTACAGTGGGAGTGATAACAGCTGCATTTTATTAAACACTGACCTCCTCCAAGATTTCCTTTTAATGTTATCTGCAAAATATAACATCATGATAAATGAATTAATACATTTATGTCCATTAAACAACTGTGTGAATTAGTTTGCTGAATTCCTAGCCAGAAAACCATCCTGAATCCTGCAGCTGCTGGCATTGGGAAGCGTTAGTGCAGGTGTTGGTATTTACTGGCACTGGATTTGGAAAAGGCTGAGCCTGCTGAAAAAAGAACATGGGAATTAGAATTGGGAAACTATGTTGGTTGAAGAGTAAATTAGTTTCCTAGTGCTTCTGTAACAAATTACTACAAACATTATGCTTTTGAGACAATAGACATTCTCTTACCACTCTGGAGCGCAGAGATAGGAAACCGGCAGATTTCCATTCTGGTTTGGGCAGAGGTGTGCTGTCCTCTGAAGGTTCTAAGGAAGCATGTTTTCTTGCCTCTTCTAGCTTTTGGTGCCTCTGGGAGTTTCTGTCTTCTCGGACATCATACTCTCGCTCTCTACCTCCTTCTCACAGCCTTCTCCTTTTCTTTCTGTGTGCTTCATTCAGTTTCTTACACAATAGATTTGGGTCTCACCAGTAAACTGAGGATGATCTCTTGAAATACTTAACACTGTCCTTAATCTATGGCAATTTGTTTCTCTGAAAAAGCTCTAGAGACTAGGACAATAACTTTTTTTCTTTTTTGAGTTTCCATTTAACCCATTACTGAAGATAAGGAAAACACATATTTCATTTAATTTCTTTCTTTTTTTAAGGCTTAAATTATCACTGTATGTATAAAATTTTCATGATATATGGAAACATCATGATTTTAACTAGTCACTGAAAACAACATTGTCTAGTGGAAATATTTTAATTTTGCTTCTGTGTTTGCAGAGAAGGGGTAGAAATATAGTAGTAGGAGCAGAATTCCTTATGGAAAACAAGGTTAAGCTGCATGTTGTGGTTCATATTTTAATCCCAGAAATCTGGCAGACTGAGGCAGGAGGACTTCCATTTGGAAACTAACTAAGAAATTTAGCAACTTATCAAGACCCTGCCTCAAAATAAAAAAAAAGTTGGAGATGAGACTCAGTATGACAGTCATGGGTTCAGTAACCAGTAGAACACACATGCACAGGGATGAAGCTAATAGCTAGGGGTTAGGTACATTTTAAAAAATATTTACTCACACCGTTTTATGTCATCCTCTTGTACCCTCTCTGATAATAGTATATGTATCAACTCATATTAACTCACGGTGCGATAAAGTCTCACATCTGATTGTTATGATTTTCAGTATAAGCATATTGTCACAAGCTTGTAGAAATAAAACCTAATTATTTTCTTGAAGTGGTAGTATATTAAGACTTGGTTTCTAGCTTTGATATCATATTTTACAATTCTTCTAAATATCATTCAGGCAAATATTCTCAGATTCATGATTAACGATGACTCTACTTCTCCTAACATTCATCAAAGTGTACCCTAGTCTCATCTCCCTTGCCACTGCTAAATGGCAATAAATATCTCTCGAATGAAAAAGTATTAAAAAATGTGATTGACTTGTTCTAAAGTTACATGTCTTCATTTGTGGTCAAGATGTACCGATATCATTTTGTTTTTAGTTTATTACTCTGTTTTCAGAATAACATTGACATTATCAATGAGCTTAAGTGCAGTGACGGTGAAGAATAGAAAAGCAAATAATATATTTTGAAAGCATAGGCAACAACAGTCAATTCAACAGATATTTATTGATTTCTTTTTCCAAGGAAAGTATCTTTTTAGAATCTCTGAAAAGAGTGGTGAAAAAAGTTGCTGTTCTTGTGGCAGGTGACCCCTAATGTGATTTCCAGCGGTGCTTGCCACTGTGTTCACCCCAATTGTAATCTCTTCCCATATAGCCTGGATAGAATAATAGGATATGGTAGAAGTAATACTGTTGTGATTTGGGTGATTAGGTTATAGAAGACATCGTTACTGTCTCTTCTTTAGCGTCTTGTCAAGATGAATGCTGCTGCCTCTTTCTGAGCAGCGCTATCTAGAAGAACACAAGGCGAAGATCTGAGTATTCCAGCTGGTAACAAGTGATGGCCTAAGAGCTGTTTAGAGCAACATGCATAAGTTTGCAAATATCTCCTCCATATCATAACATTTTAGAGGACCCACATACCCATTCATTTGCTACTTGGTATAACAAAATCGAGGCTAGGGGCTTTGTAAAAAGAAATCGTATATTTATTTCACAGTTTCAAGGTCTGAAAGAACAACATCATTTAGCTCCATAGGTTCAGCCTCTGCTGGGGACTTAATGATGGATAACATATGGCAGGAGCACATGTGTGAAAGAGAAATCAGTGGGGAGACAGGAAACCAGACAGCATGAAGAAACCAGGCTTGTTCATGTATTAAAGCTGGATCTAGTCAGAAGCAACTCAGGATCCCATGAAAACTGCTTGAGGCTTAGTGAAGGCAGCACCTTCAGTGATCTAATGATCTCCCATGAGGTTATATTAAAAATCCGGCCACCTCTTACCATGAACATTTAGAAGACAAACTGGAACTATATCTAAATAACAGCTAAAGCTCTGGCTTGAAGATCAACTAAAACTTTATGAGAGACATGAGTCAGAACTATGCCTACTGAGCATTCTTGGATACTTGAACTCAAAGTACATGCAAGATAATATGTTTAACCTGTGAAACAAGATAGCTACCAACAGCAGCATAAATATGCGGTTTTAAATGAATGGTATATAAAATACATTCAGATGAGAGAAATATGATGTTCAGCTAGATTTGTAGGGAAAATTTTGCAGGACAGAAAAGATTCAACCAGGTAAGATTTGCATGGTTCTTCTAAACTGTGTGTATATATCAAAGCATAGCAGATAGATGTGATTTAAAATTTTTTTTATTTAGAGAAAAAAATGAAATAGAGGATAGAAATACAAAATTTCAAAATAAAAACAAAAACCAGTAAGAAATCACTAGTTGACAATTACATATTTTCCTCCTAGAAGTAGTTGTTCAAGTTACAAAAGTAAAGCATGCAAAGTAGACATTTAAACAGTGAGATTGCAATCAGCTCTGTTCATCTATCCAACAAAAAACTTAGTCTTATGGTCATCAGTCCTACACACTCAAACATACATGCAGTTGTATCCTTTATAATACTCTCCTTTCCTCTCTCTTTTTTTTACAATAACTATAATCAATTCTCGTAAACTGTTTAGAAGTTCTACACAAGTATAAGTCTCTACATGCATACCTAGCCTTTCTGTATTAGAGGGAAAAACAAACCTAAACAAGTCAGCAATACAAATTCCTAGAGAAACACAAAATGAGAAGGACATATAAAACCACAATAGTAGGTGATCTATGGTTGTCACCATGATGTCTCCTGTTATTTTCAATAAAATTGTCTATATCATCAGGCATAGTGTAATTAAACTTAGTGGTACATACCACTATTAATAAAAACTGAACATTGGAGACATTATAGGACTTCAAAGGCAGTTAACAATCAAACCAGAATGGGTATCCTATTAGATCCTGCCATTCCCAGAGTAGTTGCCCCTACTCCCAGACTTGACACCCTCAAGCATACCAGATTTGAATAAAATCAGTCAAGATAAAACAGCAATATAGCCAATCTTCTCTGCCTCATCTCTGCTATGCTATTTTTCTGTCATTGTTATTTACTTTTCTCCTCCATTCCACTGTCTGCCCCTTTCTTTGAGGCCTTTCTGCCATTGTTCCTGGATCCTGGTGACTTTCTTCTCTCTCTCTCTAGAATGTCCTTCAGTATTCTTTGCAGGGTTGGATTGGTGGTCATGAACTCCCCCAGTTCCTCTTTGGCGTGGAAATAGCTTGTCTCTCCATTAATTTTGAGAGACAGTTTTGCAGGGTACATCAATCTGGGTTGGAGGTTATTTTCTTTGAGGGCTTGGAATATTTCGCTCCAAGCTCTTCTTGATTTGATGGTTTACATTGAGAAGTCTGATGTGATTTTGATGAGTTTTCCTTTATAGGTAATCAGTTTCTTTTCTCTGACCACTTTTAACATTCTGTTCTTGTGATGGATTTCTGGGATTATGATTAATATATGTCTGGGTGTAGATCTGTTTTGGTTGTAGCCAGCTGGAGTTTTGTATGCCTCATATATCTGAACATCACTTTTGTTTCCTATGCTTGTGAAATTTTCCTTAATTATTTCTGTGAATAGCCTTTTTATTTCATTTGTATTTGTCCCTGCTTCTTCGTTCACATTTGTTATTCTTAAGTTATAAATCCTCTTGTTGTCTTCTAGCCTTTGTATCATTACTTCCTGGTTCCTTGTTATTTTTAAGAGTTCCTTCCTTTCATAATCATACCTTGCAAATCTATCTTCAAGTTTTGAAAGTCTGTCTTTAGTTTCTGTCAAAAAGTTTTGCCAGCTTTCAATGGAGATTTTAATTTCCTGATATTCTCTTTGGATCTGTTTCATGTATTCTAGATTTTGTTTATATTTTTCATCAAAGGCTTCTCTCCTTTCTCTGGGTTCCTTGGTTTTTCCATTTGTGTCTTCTTGAGGAGTACCCAGCATTTCTTTTATTAATCTTCTTATATCTTGCTTTACTTGAGTTAGAATTTCAGATTTAAGTCATCGATGAGGTCACGAAAGTTTTTCTTTATTTCCGATGAGGCCGTGTCTGATACTGCATGTCAGCTGCCCTCAATCTCCTCTGTACTCACACTTCCTGGGCTTATTTTCCCTGGGTCAGTGGTTAAAGGCCTTTCTCTGTCTTGTCATGCTTCTGGTTTCCCTCTGACAGGTGAATGGTGGAGGTGTGTGGACCTTTACATACTGCCTTAAGTCCCTCTGCAGCTTACTGGCTAGGGCAGTGCTGCTCTCCCCTGTCTGCTGTTGATCTGTGAGGTGCAGGCAGGGGCAGCAGTGTGGGCCAGCCTCTCCCCTCTCAACCAGTGAGTGAATTCAGCACATTAGACTGTGCCCTGCAGATGTCATAGGTTCAGGACAGCCTCGTCCCTGGCTATTGGGTCCCAATCAGGGGCATGGCCCAGCCCAAGCAGATCCCACCAATCCACTTTGGGCCAGGAGCCACTGACTGAAGCCGCCTCAGCCATTGATTCAAGCCTGATTTGCCCAAATCCAATATGTCATCTTGCCAGTGATCTCGCTCTAAGGAATCCTGTTCCCAGCACTCACCAAAGTCTGTGCAGCTCCACTTGTGACCTCCACTCCCTGTTGCAGCACCTCCTCTTGCCAAGGGTCTGAGCTCAGCGACCCCCACTCTCAGCAGGGCCGTGACCCCAGCTTGATCATGAGTTGCCGGACTCTAAGACACGCTCAGGCCAGCTACTGGAGCATGCTCAGCTCCAGCCTTCCGTCCATGCTTCTTCTTTTTCTTTTTTTTTTTTTTACTTTAGTTTTTTTTTTTCTTTTTCCTCAGTTTCTTCCTGGGTCATGAGAATTCCTCTCCTTTCATCCGGTCCTCTCCATGGTGTCAGATTCCAGCGTTTGAGTTGTTTTTCTCAGAGAGGCTCTCTATCATGCTACATCTCAATTGGCCCTCTTGGATCTCTCTCCCTCAATAGATGTGATTTTTATACATGCCTTTTAGAAACCAGTCTCATTACTTTGTTGTGGAGGCAGAGGAATCTATGTAATCTTTCATGGATTCCCCCAGGTAATTAATTTTCTGAAATATTGCTGGGTAGAATTTTTAACTCTTGGTACTTTACAGCATCTTGGAAAAATATGAATTATAAAACATACCGATCTGCTAGAAAGTTATGCAGAAGAATTTAATTCATAGAAAATATATATCATGTGCAACTCAATATGAAATATGTAGATTCTATATAGATCCTGAGAAACTCACAGGAACTAAAGCCACTTTTTATTCTTTTCCCTTATTTCATTTAACACCTGTGTTCTTCTTTCTGCATAGGTGCTAGAAATTTATGTACTGTGTTCTTAATTTTTGTGAAATATTACTGCCCATGTAGAATCTGGGAAGAGCCTGAAAATCACCATTTAGTTTTTCAAAAAAATTGAAAAGCCACCTCTTTACAAAGTGAACAAGTGCTGCAAAACTTCCTTAGTAATGTTATCTCTTACCAGCCTGGTGGAAATTATCAGCCCTAACTGTAGTCTATCTAACATGCTTTATTACAAAAAATAGAATCTCAAGAGTAGGAAAGTCATTATGGATTTCCATACTTCTACAGTGGTACATAAAGACAAGTCTGGAAATATACAGAATGTAGTATTATTAATCCCTTTAGTTAGAAATGACCATCTTGTTTCTAGTCATTTAAAAAATTGATCTTTGTTCCAATTTGATCCTCTAGTATTTGTTCTTTGTTTTTCATCTCTTGGTGCTGTTTTTCAGATTTGTAGTGAAGTGTTGAATCATTGTACTCTATTTAGAGACAAAACCTGCAGTGTTTTCAAAACTTATATTAGAAGAAATTTGTAGAAAGGTTTCAGAATTTATACCTTTATAAATGGACTTGCCTAAATTATAATTTAGTGTAGTTGTTTCTGCTAATGAGATGGATGGTATAATTAATAGGAAAACCTAATGAAAATATTCTAAGCAAATACTTCAAAATATGAGGAATATATTTTTTTATAGATTCTCAAAATAAATTTTTCAGTACATTGAATTCTTTTTTTTTTTTTTTTTTGTAATGGGAATCGAACTCACAACCTCACACTTGTCAGGCAGGTCCTGTGCTGCTGAGTTACAGCTCAGTCTCACTGAGATATACTCCTAGCCTTGAGAGCTTCACTGGTGATAAAGTGTGAATAAAGCTTGAATATGCCAGTTTATGCTTAATTCATTGGTAACGCGCCTCCTTTGTATGGCACTTTGCTTCTCTACCTGTGCTTCTATTTGAGACAGAAAGAGAAGGAAAGAAACATAAAAGAGGAAGCCAAAAAGGGAGGGTGAATATTTGAAACTATTTACCAGAAAAACGATTTTGACGGGAAATTGGTTGATCTTTTACAGATATCCTATTACACAGCACTTCACACACTAACCTCCATCGGATACCATAGAAGTAATTCAGTAAATGCTTTCTAACTTTTATAGTCATTCTATTTGTTGGTACTTATTAAGAATTAATCAGTCTCATCACCACTGAGATAAAACCCTGAGAGGTACATGTGATAAAAATCTTTTGACTTTTTGGAGTTCTTTACAACTTCAGTATGTAAAAGACAAGGGCAAAAAAAGCAGCTTCCTGTTACAGTTACCAGGGACGGCTTTTCTGCTTTCACTTTTCACCTTCGTGTCAAAGCACTTAAAATCTTTTATTCCACTCTTTCATTCATAGTAGATGATTTTTCAAATGCTTCTATTCAGGAGATTATTCAGAAAATAGTTATCCAGCAAAAGGAAAAATAAAGTAATTAACTACAGTAGTATAAAAATTTCTCTTTAGCAAAAACGATTGATTGGGCTCCATATTTACATGGTTTTCTTGAACTTGACAACACAGTTTGTGTCTGGAGCATGTCATCCTGGCTGCTGGCCAGGGCATTCATTATCTCTATTAGCGTCTTACGTCTACCCTGGGAAATGTGAATGCCCCAGCTTCTTTGTATGTCTTTGTTTGTTCATAAGGCAGCAATCAGTAACGAATAATTTATGAGAGTGAAAAGACAAAAAATTCTTCCCACTAATTTCATTTTAAAATTCATTTTAAGAAATGAAATTAGTATACTTTGGGAAAAAAAAACATGGTACCGTTCAAATGTGTTTCTGACAATTGGTCTTTTCATAAAAGATTTTCTAGAAATGTTTCATTTCTACCCTCTATTTCCCATTCTCATTTTCTAGCCTTTCATTTCTTTCATCTATATATTCCCTTTACCACACATTCCTTCTTTCTCATTACCCATAATCTACTTTTCAGTGAGATAGAGTGCCTTTTTTTTAACCAAGATTATTATTATTATTATTTTCATTTTAACAGGACCATGTCAAATAACTTAAGTTTCAGACTGGCTTGGCTCAACTCTACAATTAAAACACAGATTTCTTAAATTAAAAGCTCTACTTTTGGAACACAGTGTACAATTTCTCCCAGCATGATTATCACATATGCACTGATGGGTAGTCTCTATTTACATATACCTATCAAGCTGTGTGCAGTCAAAATAAGTCAATCAGGTCCTGTGTGCAAAACCACAAACTTCATTTTTAATGTCATGTCAGTAAGAAAAGCCAGAAGATATTTCAGATCACCCAAATATCTATTCAGTAGATATCAAAACGCATCGCACAAGATTCACCCTCTGCCAATAACCACATGTGTGCCAGTGAGGTTGAAAAACCTTCAAACTATAAACTTTCCTAAATTCAATAGAAACTAATAAAATAGATCAAAATGAGAGCAAAATAACTTCAAATTTTTAGTGTTTTATTTTGTTTGATGTCTTTTGTCTATCACATTCTGCTTGAATTTTAATTAAGTTCTTATACACGTTTGCTTCATTCTGAAATGACAGTAATTAACATTTTCTGTGTAATCTATTTTAATTGACCTTGAAATGCATATTTTGTATTTTTGTATTTTGGGCCTCTAATTGATAACCCTCAAGAAGTTTTCTAAAAATTCACAAAACTTTTATTTACTCTCCATGGACTTTGTGTAGTTACTATACTACTAAATGCAATCAAAGTATAAATTAAAATAGCAGATTTCTATGTTTGGCCTTCTGTGCAAGTAAGCTGGAATAACTTTTTGAAAATATTTCCTCTACACTTCACTGTGGACAGTGGATAAACATGTGAAGTCAGTGATTGATAAGTGCCTGTACTACTATTTCTGTTTGTTTATCTTCCTTAGAAAGGCAAGACACGTTTATTGGCCTCCATGTTTACAATCCGATAAACAAAAGAAGACTTGGAGAATAATTGTGTCTTTTGCTGGTTTTCCTTCTTGAGGGTGGGTAGCTTCTCTATAGAGGCTGAGCTAAGAGTTTCAAGCTTGTTTTTAGCCGTTCCCTGTCTGTTCCTTAAGTAATTCATAGGGTAACTAAGCCCTGCATAGTTTAGTTGGGATGAATTAGTCTGTGTGTGTCTGTTTCATAGACATTTTCTCTGCTCTACGGCACATGTATATTTCCCTACCAGAAATTGGAAGGCTAGCTAGTTTTCTGTGCTTCTGAAAGCTTGGAATTGTCTGCTTCTTTGTACATAATGACTGCAGGTGCTTTCTGGTACAGAAATGATCCTGTGATCTGATAGCTCTTTTTCACATTCTGTGATCGTGGCCAGTTCACAGAATACAGCAAAGGTGGAAGATTGTTGTCTTCCCCTGGGTTGCCTAAAGTTACAGCGCTGATCTTTTGACCCTTAATTTCAGCGAGTTTGATTGCTCAAGGAACCCTAGTGTGCATATTCGAGCCAGTGTGGCATTTTGATGTTCGGCTGATTGTCAATATCCTAACATGCTCACAGCTTTTAAAAAAAGGAAGATTCAGTCTGCTGTTAGTTTGCATTTTAGAGTTCAGTGCAATCAGTGTTGCAAGTAAGCTACCTCAATTCGTTTAGAGGAATATTTTAGGGCCAATGGTATATTTGGAGAAATGATTACTGTGATGAAAGCGTCACTGGCTTTTCTCCTTGTGAAGTAGATCACTGCCCACCCTAAGGCTGCAGGGTCACAAGGGAAATGCAGTCAGTCTTCGCTGGAATGAAGTCAGAAATGAATTTAGATTTTTCAAAAGTGAAATTATTTTACTAAAGGATTTTTAAATAAATAATGCAACGTGGAATTACAAATGGTTAATCTAGCTTCATTACTAACCTTGTACCACATTAAAATGAATTGGATTTAGTAAGTATTTTAATTGTTTCCCCTTCTGATTTTCATTTCCTTACTCATCATCAACATCTCTCATCAGGCAGAGTTTAAAATATTCTCTGTCCTTGTTCATCCCACGGAAATTGATCAGGTACTTAAGCTATGTGTTAGTTTCTCCATAATAACTAGACATGATTCTACTTGCAAATC
Organism: Hydrochoerus hydrochaeris; assembly: GCA_004027455.1. Taxonomy (NCBI): domain Eukaryota; kingdom Metazoa; phylum Chordata; class Mammalia; order Rodentia; family Hydrochaeridae; genus Hydrochoerus; species Hydrochoerus hydrochaeris. Next base: position 170,631 of record PVLA01002065.1, read on the forward strand.
ATTTAATTTAAGGCCTGCGTTCATTTTTGCCTCACTAAAAGCTGCCTTGTTCTCTGCTTTGTTTTTCAAAAGGTGACTTAGTTGATGGAGTTAAATGCCATTCAACCACTAGAGGGAAACATACCAATCTCCTATGAGCAATTCAGTGTCTCTCGCAATCATAAATATCCTCAGCTGCACATCCTGTAGTTTGTTTCTGTTGATCTTTTCCTTCTGAATATTGACAGCATTATAATGAGGAATCAGCAGAGGATTTATACTGATCAAAATATTTAGTGAAGATAATTTCCTTTTATTGAATAATCTGAGACCTTTTCTTTGCTGTCATAGATTTATTTATTTATTTATTTTTGAAATGAATAAATGTCCCCAGGTCACTCAGGACGTGCTTTTCTGAAGCAAACATCTCTTCACACACTACTTCCATTCTTCGAATGTTGATTTATTGTGTTCATACAAAACATACTGAGTGAGTGAATAAACATTTACTGAGTGTCACTTCATCATTAGAGGAGAATTTTCTTTCCCAGTTAAATCAAATTCTGTTTACATCTTACTGTTACGACACAGAAAAATATTCTACAGATTATTCCCATTGCTGTTCTGGCCCACCTATTCTTCATTGAATTTATTATTATAAAAGTTATCAACATTTATTTTATGAATTATTCTTAGGAGTATTTGATGCAAACTCAGTTGCTGTGGCAAGAATCGTTGCAGTTGTCATGCAACACTATCCCCTTTTCTCATACTTTATGAAAATTTCAGGGAAGAGTTTTGGGAAATTCAGTCTAATGTTACAGGCTGATGTCTATGATATCAGTGCTAGATAGATAGTGAAGGGGACCCAAGAAAAATGTAAAATCACTCTGCCACTGAGCACTGAAGCAAGTCAGAAGTTGTAGGAAAACTCTATAAATGTGAATATTATTTATAATAAGGAACATTCCTAGATGTGATGAAGAAATGTATTTTAATGGATATTGTAAACCATCTTGTTCTATTTATTTTTAATATAGAGAAAAAACACAAGATGCATATGGAACTTGTATTCAGGCTCAGATGGTTTCTATACCAATGCGTCTAAAAAAGTTGAAAGACAGCTCATCAGAACACAGAGAGTGGTAGGTATCTACTGTTTTGTCTACCCAGTGTTGGCATTCAGTTTCCAGGCAAATCTGCTTTCTCTTTCTATGTAGTGCCCAGAAACTTCTTTTTTCTTATAATTATGCCTACTCTTCTGACCACAATTAATTGGTGCTAGCATTAGCAATTCAACAAGTTGGACAGGGACTCATCAAGTGAAACGTGATCAAAATGGCCTTTGGTAACCGTGTGATAGATACCAAGATGAAAAGCAGACACGTGGGAGGAAAAGGTCTCTGACGGTACTGAAAGCTCTGTTAACCAGCACCAGCCCGATTCTTGTTGAAAAAGACCTGATATCTATAAATAAGTTTGCATTTTAAATTAAGTTTATTTCAATTGAACTTCTGCTACTTGTGATGAAGTGTCTCAGGAACCTTTGCAGCAAATTAATATTCACTGGAAACCTGCCTTGTGGAAGAACGAAGGGAATTTTCATAAAAAACTGTCTTGCTTATATGTTTTTCTTGAAAAAAATTATGAGTACCTTGTATATGCAGCCGAAGCTTCTCCTGAATTTTTTTTTTTTTTTCGGTGCCGGGGATCAATACAATCCTTTTTTCTCTTTGCTTCTGCTAAAATTGGTCTAGCATTTCTAGTTATTTATTTTTCTTGATAATATATATTATTCAAATTGAATATATTAGTGATCATGTTTTTATATTCAGCATTCAGTAATTGTAATACGTTGCATTTGCCAAGCAGGCACTTAGCCGCTGAGCTAACCCTCCAGCCCCTCTCCTGTTTTATAGAGGTTACTTTCAAGAATCTGTGTTTAGAGAAGAAAGTAGCTGAGAATTTCCCTGGAAAGCAAAGACATACATCATAAACAAATGAGTGAATGAAATAAAGACAAAAGATTGACTTTTAGCTCAGAGTTCTGAAGGTTCCAGTCCAAGTTAATTGACCTCTTCCGTGGGGCCTGGGCAAGGCGGCGCGTCACAACGAGAGCTCAGAGTGGAGCAAAACCGCTCACCTTGTGGTAAGGAGTAAAGGGAAAAACGAGAGGGCGCTGGAGGCCCAAATTCTTCCTTGAGGAAAGACCCCTGGTTACCCAAAGATCTCCTCTGATCCAATTTTAATGTGTTCCGTTATCTCCTGACAGTACAAGCCTGGGCCCAAGCCTGAATGCAGGTACTTTCTGTCCTATTCAAGATCCACGCTGTCACAGTTGGTAGGATTCTTCTTCATTCTTTTCAAGTCCTTTGTGACTTATCCTTCTATAATTCACTGCATTATTTTGTATAATACAAAACTTTTTTCTCTTTGCTTCTTCTAAAATTGGTCTAGCATTTCTAGTGATTTATTTTTCTTGATAATATATATTATTCAAGTTGAATATATTAGTGCTCATGTTTTTATATTCAACATTCAGTAATTCTAATACCTGTTTGTCATGAGAAGTTAAAATCTGCTTTTATTCAATTATTTTACCTAACGCTCCTTGATTGTACCTTTTTTCCCCAGGTATGTTGAAATTTTGGGTCACTGATTCATGTTTGATTGAGTTTATCCTTTGGAATTCCAATTCTTGGTTTGAAGAAAAGATTTAAGTTTCTTTCTGCAAGATATGCAGCAATTATATAAATTCAGAGTTGATTTAGTTTAAATGAATGAATTTTTCTCAAACTTTCTAAGGTCAACATTCAAGCAGAATGTATTACAAGTCAGCATTTTTGTAAGAGCAAGCTTGGAATTTAGAATACTTGAGGGACTGCTCTCCCAGATTTCAAAAATGGTTTCTCCATCACTCACAAGTCCGTGTATCAGTTCATGCTATGCCAAGGGTATCTGAGACCAAGTTATAAAAATAAGTCACAAATTAATTAATTAATTTTTTTAACATTTCTGGAGATAAAAATGGTAAGAACCAGGGGTTGGTATCTGATGAGGGCCTCCTGGCTGAGATATCACATGACTAAAGATAGAGGGAAAGAATGAGTGAGAAGAGAGGACCGAAGGTCTCCTCCTGTACTGAGCCCACTCCCTCCATAATAGGGCCGATCCTGGTACCCACAACATCATTAGTCTGTTTCTCTGCCTGTTTGGCTAACTGCTTCTCATCAGTCCTCTCCTCCCTACACTGTGGCCTTGACCATTAAGTTTCTAGCATGTGTTTAAGAACACATTCAGGCCAGATCAGTCGAATTTGATCACTATTATATTTTCCTGAGAGTGTGCCTTTTCAAGGGTTATGGTTTTATTCAGAAGTCTGTGTCATAATGCTCCAAATTATGAGCATTAAAGATTTTTTTCCTGACCTCAAGCAGCCATAAACTCCAAAGCTTTAAATTCCAGGTACTGGCAAGAAGTCTTCATTATTTTGACATCAGAACCTACTTATTACTCCATTGCTTTAGTTATTTTTTTGGTTCTTGGAGAATTTTCTGTTTGTGAGCACAAATCTACATTGGGGATAATATATTGTAATGCTTTGCTTAGCATGTATAGGTGTTCTATTGTAGAAACATTTTGCCTGATATCTAATCCAGACTGTATACATCCCGATATGTTTTAAAATTCTTTATAAGCACAGTATATACCATAGCTACATGGCTATCCTCTCCCATAAACACTCCCGTCCAATTTGATTGTAAGCTTTTCTATGTTCTCTCTCTCTCTGAAATTATAATTATTTGAGCAAGTGATTTAGGTTAGGTGCTTTATTCAGAACATTATCAAGAGCATATTTATTTTATTCAGAAAATCATATGTATATATTTCTATATAAATAACCATAAAAAGAGAAAAGGTATTCTAACCATGAAAACAAGTCCTGCTATTAAGACCTTAGACTCATAAAAATGAGTCAAGTTATGTTCACCCAACTTTGCCTACCTTCATCCTTTTATAAAACTTATCTCATATATTTCAACTCTGGTCAGACATTCTGTTATTATGAGGTTATTTTTCTAGTGGATATATTATTTTAAATTAAACTGTAATCTACACTTATGTTGATCGATCTAAATGCACATCAGTTTCTACAATGGTTTCCCTGGTAAGCTTTAATATCCATTAGAGGATAAAAGTAATCAACTAAAATTTGAATGGCTAATTATAATAAAGTTTATTTTCTTGTAATTAGTATCTGATACTGGTGTGTTTTGAATGTGTCACCCACAAAGCATGTGTTGAAAATGTAATGCTTAGATATGAATGGGAGATGGAATGAATGGGTGATATTTAGCTGAGGAGGGGACCACTTGAACAAATAGATTAATGTCAATTGTTAAAAGACTTTGAAGATGAGTGTTGAATCTCACATTGTCTGATCCTTCCGTGATACAACAAGAAGTCTCAGAATTGCTGGTCTCTTCACTATGGACTTTCTATCCTCCAGAATTGTGAGAAATAAAATTTTGTTCTTTATAAAATACATAATCTCAGGTGTTATGTGATAGCATCAAAAAAGAGAGTTAAGATAGGCAACATATATCTGATGATATACCTCTGAAGAAATAACAGAACACATTGTCTGCCCCCCAAAATTAAAAATTTTCAGATATGGTATCATTTTTCTGTTATGTAAATTATTATACATTTAATAATAGAATTTCAAGTAAAATTGTATCAAACAAAACAAGACATAACAAAAACAAAAATAACTACCCCGTTTTATGTGTGTATTTCACTTTCACAAATATTAAAATCTAAACGTGCATTTTGAAATCAAGAAAAATATATGTGATTTACATGACATTTTTCTTTATGCATGAGTCAAGAATCAAGCGACACGAGATGGTAACGTAACCTCTAGTGGGTGTGCCCTACCTATGGTCTACGGACCACATGTGGCACTGGAGAACTAGTAACGTGGACCCACAAGATTGGAAACTTTAAGCATAACTAAGTGATTTATGATGATATTTTCCATGACTCGGTTGTGGGGTGCAGAGCTTACACTGTGCAAGTGAAACAGCACCATGTAGGGGAGGCACAGCGCAGCGCTAACTCAGCCCCCCATGCCTGCCCCATGGCCAGGTGAGTCACAGTCCCATGTCACCTGGATGTGTATGACTGGGCATGTAAAACACAGCAATTTCAACTGACATGGGTTGTAAAGCAGAAGTTTCCTTATCAAATTATTAGACTTGGAGTTGCTGTGTTATTTTGTAAAATAATTTAATAAGGTATAATATAAAAAGGAAGAAATATTTTAATGTACATACAGTAACTATATTATATATTTTATATGTCTTCCGTGAGAATTCCTCTTTACTTAGTGTGACCCAGACAAACCAAGATGTGGGACACCCGTGTCTCAGAGCTTTGCATTTCAGTAGGTGATACTCTTTGCTGAGTTTTTCCATATGTTGTACTGCAGCAAAAATATGTAAAGAGGTTGATAAGCTTGTTCTGATTTTATCAGCCAGTCATTGTTTATGAGTTACTGTGTATGGTTCTGAGCTTAGTCCAGATCCAGGAATGAAGAATTTATTGGTCCTAAATTCCAGGGAGAGTTTTTCCACCAGTGCCCCCAGAAATTGACCTGTTCTTCTTGTGTTAGAAATAATTTTTTATATCCTTAGACCTGTTACAATGGGGAGATTTAGGCTGATTTTCCTTGTGAAAAACTGATACGGTATTCTTTTCTGTGTTTTTACTATTCTTGTCTACTCAAAGACTTACATAAAACACCCAACTACACTTAAATGTAAGCTTAAGATAAATAGTAAGACAGATTAATAGTAAAGAGTAAGACAACACTCACAGAAATCATTAGCCAGAGAATAGAAAAAGCATGGCATTTGACACGTGGAACATGTAGACCACTAAATACTGAACTCAATTTAATTCAAAGAAGATTGCTTTATTCTGCCTATTCCTATACTTTTCTAAACTCTAAAAAGAAAATAAATTTAATGCTTGTGGTTAATATTAATGAGTACTGGGTCATAATTTTATGGGCTTGCTGAGACATAGCTTTTTTTTAAAGTAAGACTAATAAAGTAACTTAAATCAATATTGATTCTAAGTAGAAACTAAAATGAAGCTTATATGCTATTGGGAAAAAATAATTAAAAATCAGATTAATATTTATGTCTCTGAAAAAAGGCATAAATCTCTGTGCTGCTCCAGCTGCTGTGAGACAATGACATGGGAAGACGTAAATCAAGAATAAACATTACTAGCAGTGTAATTTGATTTAATATAATGGAAACAAAAGTGATGATGATTATTGATTTTGACAAACTTTGTAGCATGTTATAGACTACTGAATGTGAATATCTGAAATTTTAGGCTAAACTAAAAGTGAAAGATTTAATTCATTGATTCCAAAGTTATTTAGTAGTTATAATGGGCAGGCATTGTGCCAAGCTCTGTTAACATATAGATGATTAAAAAAACACATTTTAATCTAAAACGATTTATAGATTAACAAGTGAGACAGATGGGGAAATTATTATTAAAGCAAAGCAATGATGGAAGCATATAGGTTTTCTTTGGAAATTGGAGTGCTCCAGTAAGCCTGGGGGACTTGGGAAATTTTACAGCAAAAGCTTTGATCAAAGGACACATAAAATGTAAAACAGCAATTTAATCTAAATGGGTCAAAAAAGAAATGCAAAATTTTCAGCGTTATTATATTAAAAAAAAGCACTAGGAAAATCACATTTAAAATTCCCTCCCACATGCATTTAAGGGTGCGACAGGAGAAGGAGTGTGTAACACAGTGAGCCTACAGAGGTAGGAAACAGAGGTAGACGCAGACGAAGGGGAGAGGAAGGCAAAGACGCAAGAGGACATGTGCTAACACAGGACTGTTCTGCAGCGGGTTAGGGTAGATCTGGGCTATCTGCTAGGCTTTCTATACTTACAGCAGTTTATTTTTGATTTATTTATTGGTACTGGGGATTGAACTCATGACCTCACACTTGCCAGGCAGGGACTGTGCTACTGGGCTATACCCTCAGCCCTATAGTAGTTCATTAACATCATTTTTACTAATATACCTGCATGGATATATTATATTCCTATCAATAGTTTTTGGACTTGTCCCTTTTCTCTGAATAGCAAAAAAAACACATCTCTTTTCCTTTATTATAGTCTGAATAAGGTTCAGAATCTTAAATTTATTTTTAAAGATTCTCCATTTTTGGAATATGGTTTTCTTTCTTCTCCCCTCTCTGAAACTCTGTCCAGACAAGTATGTTCCTTTAAGGTCTCCTGCTGTATCTTTGCATCTTTGGGACTTATATCCATGTCCATCTGGGTAATTATTTTGAGCATTTTGCTATACCCAGAGAAAAATGTACAAAATGATACCAACAGCTCACTGGCCTTCTTTTCAGATGGTACAAACAGGTCGTTCATGGTGTTTTAGTTAATTAAGACTTTCAGGAGGGCATGGACAAGTGAGGATAGTAGGAGTCTCACCCTAATCCCAGATGATTCAGAAGATTTTTTGATAATGCATGAACACCATTTAGAGTATATAAGCAACAACTTTCAGGCTGGATGGAACTGAGAAATCAAAGCAAAAACCTGATTAGTTTGTCCTGTCTGTGTTTTTCCCCCTCTTGGTTGTTGATTCTCTTTACCTCAACGTGTTCCTTCTCATTCTAGACTCTTTGACTCATATTTATTCTTCCCTTATGTATCTATTTTGCTTTGTATCTCTTTTTTTAACTTACAAATTTTCTCTATGTGTATCACAGTAAAGCTCTCTGATAGAGAAGATTTGAGTAGATTCATAAGTTACAATCAAAGTGTTGCCCTAGGTCTCAGATTTTGGATACAATACCATTGCTTTTTCAGTGCTCATTGCTAAAGCAGTAATTAAATCAAATGGCTCTATGAGATGTCTACATTGATGAAACATTTTGGGCATGACAAGTATTCAGATTTTCTTTTGTTTGCATTTTGAAACACTCATTTTGAAGCAAATATCAATTTTTCAAAAAAATACTCTGTGACATCAAATCTCTTGCTTTTAGGTTAAATTTTATATTATGACTTACTTTTTCACAAGTTGGAGACTTTCTCTTCACACTAGAATATGGAATCTTAGAGAGCAAGGACTTCAAAATACTTTTTTGAATTTTTACATTGGTATGTGGTAATACATTAAAATGTCTGATAAATTTCTACTGACTAAGGTGTATAATCAAGCTCCTTGTTGAGTAACATTTCTAATGCGATCATTCCTAATTGCTCATGTATATTACTTCATTTGTTTCACCTAAGAAAATATTCCAAATAGAAATTGCTATTCATCAGTATCGTCTTGATAGTGATGACAGTGACCAGGATTGATGGAATATGGTCTTCCCTCAGTGTCTGTGCAGGATTAGCTCTAGGACACCTCCCTCTGGCACCAAACTCAGGGGAGCTCAAGGCTTTTACATGACACAGTACTTGCTTAGAACCTATGCACAGCCTCCCACATGCTTCAAAGAATCTTAGAATTCCTATCCCTAATCCAGTGTAAATGTCTTGTAAATAGGCTTTACGCTGCATTGTCTAGGTAAATGTGACAAGACAGAAGTCTGAGCATGTTCAGTGCAGGACCAATTTTCTTCCCAAATATTTTCCATTCACTCTTGTTGAATCTGTGAATGAGAAGTTCATGAATACAGACAGTGACTGTGCTTTGTAGTTTTGTGAGCCACTTTATTAAATGTTTACATACAATTTGACTTTTAATTTTCACATATAGTCTACAAATGTCAAGAACTATGAAACTTCTTAGATGTTGTTCTACTAACAAGCCAGTAAGTTTGCCTTCCATAGTTCCATGGAGGCTGGTAGAGTAGTAAACAAAGGCCCTTGGCTCACAGACAAAGCGCAGTGTATTACTCAATGGAATGCAGTTGCCAGAGACCATTATTTGTGCCCTTTGTGGAGCTACAGTTCCCTTGGAGCAATGCGCCAGTGACCAGTTGACATTTGTGCATTTAGTGACTTGTACTGCAGAGAAACCTTAAGTTTAGGAAAAACACTCTTCCATAAGGCAACGCTAGATAACCTGTCCAACTTTTTCCCCAAAGGAGATACTCATTATCTTCATTGTCCTGTAGAACATAATTATCTATGATTCCTTCTGCCCAAGAACGTCAACACCTTTTACCCTCCAAGGTTGCTTGCTATCCTAATATTCCCAAGATAATCCTGAGAGAAATCTTTCAGTTTCTTTGCTTAAGACATGTGTAGAAAGATGAGACACCCAAGGTGATTTACCTTGCAATATGAGATAAATAATTTTAATTATTAGTTGATAGATGAGGAAACTATGTTTCAGAAAATTTAACAATCATCTCTCATATCAAAAAAATTTGTAAGCAGCAAACTTATAGCGTGACCTCATGCTCAATTAGTTCAGAACTTTGAATTTGGTCCTGCTACCTCTGACATCGCTATCCTTTTTGCTAATGAGGTTGTCACTTGGCCCTGTTCCTCCTCAATTATAGAGCACATATTTAGAAGTCAAAAATTGTATGTACAGCAGCTGTAGGTCCCAGACTGAAGAATTTACTGGTTGTGATTATCTTGGGTTGTTTCGAGGTGTCAGTGAGTTTTGTATCTCAAATGAGTAAACTCGTTTCATGCAGCCAACACACACAGAGGCCTAAGTAAACCTTTTCATGTCCCCCTAATAACAAAGAATTGTGCCTTTGTTGTCAAAAGCGCACTGATTTTCTTGAAATACTCTTTTTTAAAAAGCAGACATTTGACTTTATTCCAATTAGAATTGAAGTTTACAAGTGTTAATCCACCAATGTCATAAGACCCAGAGTTCACCCTGGGGAGGACTTTTGACACATGTATTTGTAGTAATTTTTCATGTAAAATATAGCAGAGTGTTTTCAGAGAAAAAAATGTGCCTGGATTCTTTCAGCAACATAATTGACTGTTTTTATGTGTGTCATGGCATTTCTTAAAACTTTGGCTGGGATTGTGGCATTTCACATCACAGGGAAGGAAATAAAGCTGTGTTGTAGTTTGCTTATATCAGTACCTAGAAAAAAATTCCAATTTCAAAGGAGCAAGGGTTTTTTTCCTCATGAAAACAGAGGGTCTGGGTAGCATTTTCATTTCCTGTCTTTTTGACTTGCAATGCTACCCTTCAAAAAGTTCCGAATACAGAAAGCAGAACTTGCCTCCGGCACAAAACCAGAGTCCACTTTTATTATTGTTGTTGTTTCAGGGCTCCTGGATTTCACGCTGAACCTTAAAATCCTATTCGCAGCTCAGCTGCCAGCAAGCTGTGAGCAGAGCAGTGAAAAGTGGAAGAAATAACAGGCTTCCCCGTGCAATCAGTACCTCCCTACCAAAGCCATATGTCACGCACGGAATCCAGGAGACTTGAAAAGTTTTGAAACAATGCAACATTACTAGTGCTTCTAGTGGAAATTAGTGATGGGTAAGTGCCTGTCAGAGGGGTTTGAAAATCAGAAATAAATGAGAAAGAGAGCAATGGCCATTCCCTAAGAAAAATGATCAAAATGATAATTCTCTCTGGATTTAATCATCAAACATTCATTTACTTTAATCCCTTGACCTTCAAAATCAAATTTTAAATACTTAATGCTAAAAAACTGGCAAACACCTTTTTTAAGAATGTCACTCCATGTCATAGTAATAATTAATTACCAATATTATTGTGAAATTATTTCTCTACCACCAACTTACTCTTAAAAGGTAAATTATTATGGTGATTAAGCATGTAGGCTTTGAAATAATGATTTTCTCTGAGTAACTCCAATGTGGCTCCTCCTCTATTCAGCCATGTTGAAACTCTAATACATAGGATTTGCAATCAAATCTTTATTCTCCTTCTAAAGGAGAATATTGGGAATTCTGGGGAGATGGAGCAGTAAGCAGCAGAGTAAACAGCCTCTCTAAAAGAAACACTCCAGATGCTGGAATGTAGCATCATGGGGAAGATAAGAAGGAGGGAAGTGGATCCTCTGGACCCAGGAAGAACCTCAAGTGAGAATTGAAGCCTGCAGAGAGAGTAAAAAAGAAAAACTTAAAGAAGGAGAAGGTGGCAGCTACCCATCTTCATCTGGAGCCAGACCCAGACCCACTGTGTGAGAGAAGCTGTTGGAACCTGGGGATGCACAGTCACGGTGACTGTGGTGGCTGGCAAGCCCAGAAGCCCTGCAAAGAAACCTGGTGGTGCAGGGAAGTGGCAAACACAGAGGACTGCACTGGCTGGCAGTGAGTGCAGAGGACTGAGAGGATTGGGTGATTGGCTGAGAGCCATTTTGGAGTCAGATAAGCCCAGAACTAGAACTGCAGCCAGCTCCCTCCAGCAGCTCCTAGCTGGGAGCAGACTGGTGGAAATTGCTTGGACTGAGCCCCACTCCTGTATGCATCCCAACAGCCATCATGGAGGTTCCCTGCTGGTAACCAGCTCGGCCGGTCTCGAGGTAGCGGCCAGCTCCATCACCACACATACTCTAACAGTCATGGTGGGTACTCCAGCCCTGCTCCCTCTTGCATGCTCTGGCAACCATCACTGTAGAGCCCCACAGGTAACCAGCTAGGTGGCAGAGGGCCAGCCCTGTCCCTGTGTGCAGTCCAATAGCCACCAGTGAGCCAAACAGTGGCAGAGGGGATTCACCCAGTGGGACAAACAGTGGGCAGCCAGTGTAGGCAGAGAGAGCCAGCAGATCCACCTTTGCCTGCTGTGCACTGCCACCAGAAGGCCCTTTCCTGCAGGTGGCCAGCAGAAGCAGGAACAAACAGCAAGGAAAGCTCTGTGTGCCTGTATGCCACCACTGGAGGCCCTTGGATCCTTTGGGCATCAATCACCTACCAGTGGAATCAGACAAACCCACCCCTGTGTGCCTGCCACCATCACAGGATTCCACTGTAGACACACACAGGCAGAGAAGTATCTCCACCTCCATGTACCTCTGATCATCAAGGAAGCCCCAGTGTAGCTGCACAGGTCTGGAGAAGCCCACTCCATGCCCTGCTACCTCCCTGTAATCTGGGGTTAGAGGAACCCAGCTGCCTGTCCCATCCCCCTACGCTGCTTAGAGTCAGCCAAAGTGGGAAGTGCCTGGGACCCCACAACCAGCTTGTTGGGAGGAACCCAAGAGAATGTCAAGATGAAGGAGCAAAAGGCAATCTCAGACCTGTAGCCCACACAGAACAAGTCTGTGAGATACAACCATGGAAGAAAAATAGAAGTGACAACCTGAAATCTCTGAGAGGATAGCAACTGAAGTAAGGAAACAGATTAATGAGATTGTAACAGCAGTTAAATCAGAAATAATGTCTCAGGTAAAAGAATAAGTCACAAACATACTGAAAAAATTGTTCAGCAGATCTAAAGAAGACATAGACAAAAAAGAAGAGCATAGGAAAATGATGGAAACCTTGGATGAATATAAAAAGGAAAATTACAATACATGAAACAGATTCAAAGAGAGATCCAGGAAATTAAAAAGTCAATCAAAAGCTGGAAAAATCATTTAAAATAGACTGAAGATAGACTTTCAAACTTTGAAGATAGGATTGCAGCTAATAATCATGAAAGGAAAGATCTCAAAAATAATGAGGAATCAGGAAACAACAATTCAATGACTGCAAGATGATACAAAGAAGCATAATTTAAGAGTGATAGGTATAAGTGAAGAAGCAGGGGTCAACACAAATGGAATTAAAAGACTATTTAGTGAGGTAATAGCAGAAAACTTCCAAGCATGGGAAATGGATCTGGAATGCAGATAAGTGAGGCATATAGAACTCCAACTAGCCATAACCAAAGTAACTCTACACCGAGACATATAATAATCAAGATCCCAGAAATTCAACACAAGAACAGAATATTAAAAGCTGTTAGAGAAAAGAAACAGATAACCTATTAAGGAAAATCAGTCAGAATCATAGCAGGCTTATCAACACAAACCATTAAGTCAAGATGAGTTTGGAGTGAAGTGTTTCAAACTCTGAAAGAAAACGACTTCTAACCCAGATTGATCTACCCTGCAAAACTATCTTTCAAAATTTATGGAAAAGCAAGATACTTCCATGATAAAGAACAACTGGAGACATTCATGACTACCAAACCAACCCTACAGAGAGTGCTAAAGCATATTCTAGAGAGAGATAAAGATGGTGACCAGGGTTCTAGGAACAGCAACAGAGGTGGGTTGCCAAACAAGATAGGGAACTAAATGAAGGGGAAAAGTGGAGGGCCAATAGCAGGAGGATAGCAGGGCAGAGACAAAGCAATGTATGATGGCTGTAGCCATTAATGTAGTTCAGCAATAAAAACAAACACAGAGTAGATCAAGAAACAAGATCCATCAATATACTTTATACAAGAAACACATTTAACTGGAAAGGAAATTCATAGACTGAAAATCAAAGAAGAGAAAACAGTTGATCTGTGTGATCAAAGACCAGAAAAAAAGCATGAGTAACTTGCCCATCAACTGCAGAATGGATAAGAAAGATATGGTGTTTCTATGCAGTGGAAAGGTATTACGCTATAAAGTAGAATAATCTCAAGGCTCTTATAGGTAAATGGATGCAACTGGAGATCATGTTCATGGGTGAAACAGTTTGAACTCATACACATGAACCCTAACATAAGAAACAGGAAGAGTTAATGGGATCCGAAAGCAAAATAGTTATTATAAGAGTGATAGGGGTAGAAACACTCGGAAGGGGGAAAGGTGGACACTATTGTTAATTTCTTATTGTCTTGTCTTGAACTCTAGTATTGTTTTCACAGTTTTTTTAGATTTGCCTTTGTTCGGTTTTAGATTTTACTTTGTTTTAGATTTGCCTTTGTTTTGTTAGATTTTACTCTGTGAGATGTTGGGGCAGCTATTTTGAATATAATGGGATACATTATGTTAATCATGGTTTCCTATTATATTGTTTTGATGCTTGATTGTTATAATGCTTTCATTCATTTGTTTAATTGGGTTTATTGTTTTGTTTTGTTTTGTTTGATTTTATTATGTGTGAGAGTATGAACAGCTATTTTGAAGAAAATGAAACATTATGATAGCTGTTGCTGATTTCCTATCAGCTTGCTTTGAAGTCCTATCATGCTTTTATTCTTTTGTTTTGATTGGTTCTATCCTGTTGTTTTATCTGATTTTATTATGTGCGATGGTTCTGACAACTTTTTTTGATATTCTTGTGTGTGAAGGTAATGTCAACTATTTCGAAGAAAACAAAAGACATTATGGTAGTCACTGCTGATGTCCTGTTGTCGTCTTGTGAAGTCCTGTGTTGCTTACATTGTTCTCTTCTGGTTTGTTTTGTCCTGTTTTGTTTTATTCTCTTTAAAATAAAAAATGTAAAAATTACAAAAAATTTAAAAATAAAAGGAGAATACTGTTCTATTCATTTTAACCACACTTTCTCATCTGCAAAACAAGGATAACACTTGTGGTTCTATTATGATTAAGTATTACATAAAACATACATAATAATGTACACAGAACATTCAGGAAGTAGTGTTGTTAATAATTGTAAGAAGAACATAATTTTGTTTGAATGTTACAATTGAAGATTTCTTCAAAGGGCTAAAAATAATTTGTATTATAAGTTGCTTGTATTCAGTGTACTGAGTGTCCATTAAACACTGCAAGATGTTCAGTTATATGTCATATGTGATAGAGAATTGTTAATCCTTACTCTTGTTTGTTACTTAAATTAGTGCTAACATGGATGAATCTAGTGGAATTTTGTAAGCTATATGTGGCACTAGAATTTATTCATTTTCCTTTTTGGGATGTCTTTAAAGTCTTTAAAATATGTGAAGTTAATCTTTTAACTTTCAAAATTTTCAAAATACTGGTTATGATATCCTAATATATAATAATGAGAAACTGTCCTTTACTTTTTATCAGTGATAATTTTTGGAAACCAAAGTGGATTTCATACATTGTATGATATTGAAAATAAAATAAAAATAAAATCTTAGTTAAAATATTAAGGTTTTGTATTTTAAGCATGCTTTTTTCATTAGCATTAATGTACAGTGAAAAGTGTACAAAATTCACACATACTTATGCTTTATAGAAATTTATGTAAACAGTTGTTCTTAACCCACTCCTACACATACATTTGAATTTCTGTGAAATTACACTTCAAGCAATTGAAAATTACTATTGGATTGTGTTTTAAGGAGTTATTTTGGTATCTCCATTGCTGGGATGTTACAGCCCATTTTCTCCTTGAAAAAATTCTATAAATTGAGGCAAAACTCCCAGGCTAGCTTAGAAAAGTCTTTAATCCTATCACAGTTCTACATACTGTATTAGTGGAAAAATCTTGACTATTGTAAAGCAGTTCTTGATAAGAAATGCTTAATAATTACTTGATTTAGATGTACAACTGTTTTTCTTTTAATCTTTTGGCTATAACTCTAGTTTCCACAGTTGGGAATCACCCTTTGTGGGCTACAATAAAATTTTGTCATATTATTATAGTATATTTTATTACATTATGATATAATAATAACATGTATCATATGGTATATAATATATTGAATCTATATTTCTGATATATAATGTTTCTATTTCATGATGTATTAATATCTTAATACTTTCTGTATTTATAATTATTCTAAAAAAAAGACTTATTTCTATGAGTTAAACTTTGAAGCTTCTCAGTAGACATTTTTTGGTCAGGTATTAATAGGAACTCAATTTAGATTTACTGAAAATAATCATGTTAGACCACATTCAAGTGCTTTGTACACAAGAATAATGGGTACATCAAGAAGTTGCATAAACACAATATTTTAATATAATAATCTATCGCCTCCTTATGAAAGATTTAAAAACTGTGTATTGCTTAAAATACTCATGATGTGGTTTCACATAAATATGAATCCCCAGTTTTTACATAGAGTAATTAGTGCTGTGGTTTCTTCCTGAAGGTTAGTACTAGTTGTATGCATCTACCAATACTTCTGGGAGGTTGTTTCAAACTCTCAAATATACATTTCCTACTCTGTAGATAAAAAGGTAGAAAAGACATGTGACAAAATTCACATCCAAACTATTTTGGCAAAGAATTAAAAATGATGAATTTTAGTTGGAATAATTGGTAATTTTTCAAGTAAACTCAGTAAATACTTCACAGAAGTTATAATGAGGAAGTAATATAATTTGATATCAGGTGAAACATATGATTTCAGTTAATAAATACATGATTAGTATTATCCAGACTATTTTATACTGACTTCTTCTACATAGAGGACTCTACACATGTATCCATATTAGCTGTTGTCTGTTCTACTGGATCAAAAACCACTTAAAAGCTTGTATTTTATGTTTTTATATACATTTTTTGTCTAGTACATAGTAGATTCTTAATAAATATCTTTCATAAATGAATATAATGTATGATGTTACTAATGAAACAGTAATCAGACTTGTAGGCCACTTTAATAGAAAATTCATTTGGGCACACACTATTTTTTTTAAATTTTATTTAAATAGAGGGGAAAAAAAAGCAAGACAGGAAAAAGGGTAGAAACAATACAGAATTTCAAAACAAAATAGTGAGAAACCACTAGTTGATACATTACATATTGTCTTCTTGGATACAGTTGTTCAAGTATACAAAGTGGACATTCAAACAGTGAGGCTGCAAACAGTTCTGTTCACAAATCCAACAAAAACTTAGCAACATGGTTATCAATCCTAAACACTTAAATATACATGCAGTTATATCCTTTAGAGCACTTTCTTTTCCTCCTTTTGGTTTTTAAGTCTGTATCTGTTTAGTTATATCATGTTTCAGGTTGCTCAGTACCTTACTGATCTGCTTTGTTATTTACTTTTTAAATTTTTCCTTACTTATTATTATTTTTACTTATTTTATTTTATTTTATTTTATTTTGAAGGTAGTAAAATACAGCAGAACAAGACAGGACAAAGCCAATCGAGGCAGTGCAGTGAAATTGGTACAGAACCTCACAGCAGGTTACCGGGATAACAGCAATAGGTACAATAGTATATCTGGTTTTCTTCACAATAGTTGTTCCTTCAATCAGGTAGAGCAATATCAAAGGAAATACCAAAATTATAAAAACAGAATATTGAATAGAGCAATACCAGAACAGAGCAATACCAGAATAGAGCAAAACAGAGATAAAAATATTTGTCCCCAAAGAGATGGCAGAAGAAAATCCCCTGTATTCGCTATATTGCATATAGTCAAACTTTCAAGAGATGCTCAGATCTCTGGCTCTCACTTGCTAGCAGGGGCGGGGGAGGAATTAAATGGATGTTTGATTCTTAGCCCACGCTTGGGTAGGCTCAAAGCCGCCCACCAGAGCAGCATGCTGGCTGCCTGTTTTCCCAGCACCCCAAGTTCCAATATGGCCCGGCACATACTATTATAAAAGAGAATTTACTAAAGATATAGGTAATTAGAGGTCTAAAGTTAGATTTTTGTTTTGTTTCATTTTGTATTTTTGAGACAGGGTCTCACTATACAGTTCAGGCTGGCCTTGAGCTTATTTTGTAGTGCAGGCTGATCTTGAACTTGCAATGATCCTCCTACCTCAGCCTCTGAAGTGCTAGGATTACAGACGTGCACCAATAAAATTAAATTTTATTGGAAGGAAAAAGAAAAACATGCTGATTACAAAATAAAGTTTGGAGATATTTTATGAATTGCCTTCCAGAGTAGAGAGATTTATGTTTTCAACAAAGTCCAGATGCATGTAGAGTGAGCATATGGGTGATCTACTATGTCCTCACATGGGCACTTTTGAGTGAATGGAAGGGTCCACAAATAAAACGTGCTGCCTCTGAGGCGCTTGGTTCTTGTTTATTAGAAGTATTTAAGCAAATGACATCTGTCAGGATGCAGCTGAGGGAATTTTTCACTGTGCGAAGCTCTCAAATTGTGTTTCAGTTCTGTGGTACCTGTTCTTTCAGTCTGCTATTGCAGTCAGCAAAAACTACATCTTCTGCAAGACGCTAGTATTCATTATCGGTTGGCTGAATTAAAAGGAATAGGTACCTTTGGGAGCAGCTCTCCGACAGTAGTAAGATTTCAAGCACATTCCTTATATTTATAATTGATGGTTCTCTTTCTCTTCCTTTTTATTGTCTGAATTCAGTTTCTTCTCACCTCCTCTTCCTCCATTTATCTCTCCTGATTTAAACATTGTAGTGTTGGTGCTCCGATAAGCAGAACTCAGACCTCTCCTCTTCTTCTAACTTTTGACCCTGTCTCTTTTTTTTTCCTTCTACTTTTTAAAGATCAGTTGGAACAAGAAATGATACCTGATATTTTCTTTCAAATACATAGTTTTAAACATAAGTTCTGTTATATCATGATTTATGTTACTTTTCTATCAATATGCATACCTTATGAGACAAGCTCTGTTCAATCCATCAGTGCTTTCAGTTTGGAAGTGTTGGTATTCTTACAGATGAAAAAATCATTTGGAAGTAGAAACTTTGGAAATAGAAAGTATTTTCCCAGGTATTGTGGAAAAATAGTGAAAGAAGAATGGAAGATTGTAAAACATACCTTATTATTAATATGTTATTAATGAAATTGTGAGAACATTGAAATTCACATGAATGAAACTACCAGCTTTGATATTTATGATTCATCCATATGGCTGCAAAATAATATACAATCTTTGATTATTTTTAAAACTATATGCATCTAGCTGGCATGTAACTACATTATCTAATATGACAAGCCATCACCAGATGTAAACACATTTAAAGACAAGTGTTAAAAAATGAAATGTAAACTCATTTTAAAAGTGTAAAACATTGGCTATATGTTCAAATGATAGTATGTGGGATTTATTAGGTTAAGAAAATCTGTTATTGAATAATTTTCACCTATTTGTTTTTACTTTTCTTAATAAAGCTAATAAACAGTTTAAAACAACATGTGTGGCTTAGATTTGTGATTCACATAGTTGTCCTATGGTAATTCTGAACTTTAATGAATTTAAGTAACATTTTCATGGAATCTTATATTTGCAGCTGGAAAAAACTCGATCACTTATAGAACCATGAACACTCAGAACAACGAACATAAAATTAGCAGTTGAAATGATGACAGGATTAGTCTAAATATACTGTAGACATGATCTCCAGGTTCTTCCAATTTTTAAAAATCATATGTGTTGCTCAATTATGATTCAATTCCTATTTCAAGTTTCTCGATACAAACATCTAAAAATCTAGATCTTACTATTATAACATGTCATGGTCATATTATTTCATGAGTAAGTAAACTGTTCTCTTTCTTCCCCAGATTACTTCAATGTCAGCATTTCTGTAGGAAGCCACAAATATTATGCTATATCTGCTCCAATTCAAGAGCACATTTTCTGTTTGTTTTAAACTTTCTTTCCCTAAATTGTCCTCCAACAGAGCAACAGCAAAAATGACTGCTGGCAACAGGAATCTTCTGCACAACCTCAGCGGCCAGGTCCAGCGAAGCAGGATGACATTAAACAGAAACTGCCAAGTATAAACATCTATGCTCTGCAGGCCGTTTTTACCAAACAGCCCAAACTCCTCATAATGGTGGTTGCATTTCTATGCTTCCCATCTTCAGCCTTTATTTCCCTATGCCCCTTCCAGAGTATTCTGCCATAGCTTCAGTACAAATTGCAAATATTTCATGAGATTTGATTCCATCTGTAATACTTAGGAACAAAAGTTTGAATGAGATCCTGAGGGCCTAGTTTTTTTTTTTTGTTTTTGTTTTTAAATAGCCACAGGAAAACCATAGAATCTTTGTGCCACCTTAGAAACAGCCTAGAAGAAAAAGGACTAGGAAGATCATTTTACTGGTTGTTCACTCAGCCCAAAAGGAATGACAGCTTCATAAATTATTCTGTGGGTATGGCTGAGGTAAGTCTTCAGAGTTGGATATTCTTGCAAATCTATACTTATAGACACAAAGGTGGCTGAGAGTTGATAAAAACACTTGAATAGTTCAGGGCTCTTGGAGGCTCATACTATTCAAAAAAGTAGTGTTGCTGTAACTTGAATTATAGCCTTGCTTATGTATCAAAAATTTAAAGAAATTTTCTACATAAAAGGCCAATTTTCCATTTTACTTTGAGTATAAGAAATTGTCTTAAGATATTTGCTTTAGTCAAAAATGGTAAGTGGACAAGAATAGTAGCCCCCACTGGAAAAACCACAGTTTGTCTAAGTCTTTTTATTTTTGTGATTTTTCCATCTTAAAAATGAAGGCATCAGTTGATGATGAAATTTAATCTATATCAGTGCACACAGATAAAACCTTTTCAGTTATTTAAAAAATAAATGTTACTATTTTTTAAAATTCATAATATTGATGGAAATAGTTTGCAAGAAGGTTTACTTTATCATTGAGTACTTCATATATAGTTTATGAGAAATAGAAATAGTTCAAATCTCATCTGTGTATTTTTTTCTTGTTATGATTTATAAATTAACAGGAAGGGTAAATAGTATCTCTTTTATAGATTAAATATTTAAACAGAGTCCATTTTATTATCAAAATTATTATTATTATTATTTTGTTAGCAGGAATTGAACTAAAGACCTTGTGCTTGCCAGGGAGGCCTTGTACCACTGAGCTATATCCTCAGCCTGTGTTGAAATTAGTGCATTTTTACCAGTCAGGTTTTCTGGTTCTTTGGTTCCAGTTTTATTGTCATAAATGTATTTTAACCAATATATACCATTTAAAACAATGAAAAGCTTCAGATGAAAAACACTAAAAATGAAATAAACTGTTGAAGTGCTAAAAAATCAAGTTTAATTAATTTTTTGGCATAGAGTTATTGACACATACCCTTGAGATTGGGTGAAGCCCTATGTCTACATTCTACTCACTGGAACTGTAAAACTTATAAATGACTCTTAGTTTTGGGCTTTAAGAAACACAAGCAATTTCCAACCAACTATATCTTTCTTCAGTTTTCAAATGCAAATGTAGGAGATTCTACTGGATAAGGCACTATATTGAAGGAACTTTTGCTTCTGAATTAACAGATTGTCATCTTGTTTCTAGATATGACATTTGGACAGGTACATGGGTTAAAAATGATAATGACATGTTAAAAGGTCAACTACACTGCCATAATGATGACAGCACAGTTCAAAATATCCAGAATATGAAATCAACCTAAATGTCCATCAACAGCTGAACAGATAAACAAAATAAGGTATGAAATACACAGTGAAGTTGGTCTCAAAAATCATGAAATCTTATCATTTGCAACAAAATGGTTTCTCTTTCCAGATAGGGAAAGTAAAATAAAAGAGGTAAAGAAGGACAAACACTGCTATTATTTCACTTTTACATATGAAATCTAAAAATTTTATCATTGAAGTTGAAAATTGTGATTAATAGACACAGAAGAGTATAGGGGAGATGAATGACAGGAAAATATTGATCAAAGGATATATAATCTTATAGTTAAATAGGAGTATCCAATTTTAGTTTTTTATGAAACAGTAATGTGAATATAATTAACAGTAATGCATAATATATCTCAAGAAAGTTATAAGATTTGAATGTATTCATAAAAATGATTGAAAGTGAAAGATTTGCTAATTATCTTGAGTAATTCATTAACACAAGCATCATGTTAAATATATTAAATATGTACAAATATTAGGACAATCAAAAGTTAAATAGCTTAATTAAAAAATCATAAGTAAGCAAATGAATGATTTAGTAGTTGGAGAAGCAAAAACATACATGATTTCTGAAAAATGGTGGTATGATAAACCCCAAATGAGACACTGTCCATTGGAGAAAGATCATTGCAATCTTTTTTATAATATTTAATCTTAACCAATGCAGCTTCTTTGTAGAAGTCATAATAATATTCTACTTAAAGACCTTTTTTCTATTTGAAGCTTTAGCTATTGAGCTACCATTCAGTGACAATGTCAAAAGACTATTGGGAAATCTCATAACTTTATGCCTAGCTTTCTAATGGTGAAAGGACGTACTTCAAAATATAAAATGGTTATTGAATAATTTCCTTTCCTGCTTAAATAGAAATATGAATAAAATTGTTACAAATGAGTATTTTGCTAAAATACGTATGACCTGAGAAGTCTCTTTACAACTATACCTCTTATTCTCAGGCCTATTTACCAGATCTGAAATCACTCAATGATCTGTAACTGAGACTTTTTATCAAAATGGCATGGGGAGAGATTTTTCTTTTATTCACCGTACAAGTCTTCAACCTTAAAATTCTGTGTTAAAAGAAAATAACTACATATTTGTGGGTTTTTAAACATTATCAGCAAGGGTGGTCTACAAAACTGAATAATTCAATTTAAGGGGGAATCTATGCTATTATGAAAGCAGAATGCTGGGCATGTATTCATGACAATTCTATGAATGTATCTGGTGCATTACATAACTTGCATTCACAAATTAGTACGATGTCAGATTCTAAGTATCAAAAATTTGCTGATTTCCAATGTAGCCTGGTAGAATAATAAAAAATAAAAACAGAAAACACAAATGACTCTCATCTATTTATAGTACTATGCATAGGAATTGTTTCTCTGTGTCCTGATACTCTTTGGTATGGGTTAATATCTCCTATGTCCTTGTCCTTTTTTCAGGCCCGTCAAACTTTCTGTATCAATCAGGATAAGCCTTTACATCTCTGACTATGCAGGGACCAGCATTCTGTCAGCCTAAAAAAAAACATGGTCAATGAAATTCTGACTCCCTTTACCTTTAAATATAAGGGATCAAAGCCTAAATGGGAGGTGGGGGAGATAAAGGAGGATAGAAGATACGTAGATAGTCTGTATTTTTTATGCTGACTTCCTGAAGGAACCAGTGACTTCCAACTGCATATTAATTTCTGTGTAACTTAGGTACCTATAATAGAAGGACTGAATAGAAATTGAGAGAAAAGGAAGAAAGAAGAAAATATCTGAGAATGCAAAACAATGAGGTTGTTACAGTTTAGGTCTGGAATATCATGTGTAGAAGGCTTGTTCAGTTAATGATGCTGCAAGAAATGGAGGAAAGGTTTGGAGCAGGTCCCAGTGGGTAAGCAGGTTAATAGGGACATGCCTTTTCAGGGTATATTCCCCACTGGCTTCTTTCAGTTCTCTGTCTCTGTCTGTTTCCTGGCTAGCATGAGGTGAGCAATTTTGCTCTGCTGTATTCTATCTGCCATCACAGACCCAAAAACAGTGAAGACAAATAACTAACAACTAAAACATCTAGAATCAGGAGCCACAATGTACCTTTCATCCTTTAAGTTTATTTCTCAGATATTTTGTCACAGCCACAGAAAGCTTACATAAAGACTGGCTATTTGGCTGTAGACTGAAGACTGTCCATGACAGAGGTAAGACTGGCACTGGGGTGAAAGTCGCTCCTCTGTGGAGGCTGCCTGGGAAGGCCCTGACCTGCAGGCTGGCATAAATATTCCAGGCTGGAAGGTGGAGAGAGAAGTAGATGTCCTGCAGGACTTTGGGCCACCCTCAAGATGAGAGAAGACAAGATGGCTGATCAGTGAGCAACAAAATACAAAGCCTCCTGGGAGAAACAACTCATATGGCAGAATAAAGCAGCCTGGAGAGACCCAGACAGGGGGAGATGGATCCTCTTGATACAGGAAGAAATTAAACCATAAAAAAGCTCATCAAATACTTCAGGACTACAACTGAGACAGCTGAAGATTGCGGGACACAGAATTTTCATGATGAACCAGCAAGTGTGCACCAGCTTGGATCTGTACCAGCCGGCAGAGCCGCCCAAACTCGTTCCCCCACCACTCACAGGAAGAACTTCAATGCTGAGGTCAGGGGTTGGTGAGCCCAATGGAGAGTGGAGCCAGTGAAGGGACTTTCATTAACCCCTGGTCAGTTCTGGGAATGAGACCCCCCCCATGGGAGGGGCGTGACCAAATGGGCGATATGTTGGATTCGGCAGGAGGAGCCAGAACTGGGAGTAACAGTGACTTTAGTTTGTTGCTCCATCCCCAGAGCAGATTCATGGGATTTGCTTGGACTGGGCCGTGCCCCTGGCCGGGACCCAATGAGCCATCCCAAATTGATTCACTGTGCCTAGCACTCACTAACTGGGTGAAAGGCCCCTAAAGTTTGGTTGGCTCAGTGGGGAGGGGCAGGTATACACAGCCTGCTTACACCTCAGTGACAAGAGCAGGCAGAAGAGGGCAGAGATCCCTCACCAGTGTGCTTTGGAGGAACCGTGGCTAACATGGAAGGGGGCTGGGACCTACACTGTAACCTGTGTGGAGGAAGCCAGGGCCATGACAGGAGAGAGTGGCAGGAGGAGGCCCCCAGCCCAGAACCCTGAGAGCACTGATCCAGGAGAAGGAAAAACAAGGGAGCCTGAGGGTGGCAAACACACAACATCAGACATGGCTTCAATGGACATTAAGAGATATCTTCAGGATCTTGCAGATGAGCTCCAAACTGAAATATTAAATCAGGTAAAGCAGGATATGAGTAGAGCAATAAAAGAAATGCTCTCAGGAAGCATCTCTCAGGATGACACAGGTGGAAGAAGGGAGGAACACAAAAAAGGAGAGAAACATTCGATAAAGAAAATATAGAATACATGAAGCAGATTCAAAGAGACTATCAGGAAATTAAAAACTCCATTGAAAGCTGGCAAAACACCTTAAAAGAAACTTGAAGACAATTTGGCAGTGTGTGATGATGAAAGGAAAGATCTCTTAAAAATAACAAGGAAACAGGAAATAACAATACAAAGGCTAGAAGATGACAAGAGAATCTACAATTTAAGAATAAGAAACATGAATGAAGAAGCAGGAATACATACATGTGAATTACAAAGGCTATTCATGGAAATAATTAAGGAAAACTTCCCAAGCATGGGAAAAGAAAATGACATTCGGTTGTGTGAGGCATACAGAACCCCAGCCACCTACAACCAAAACAGATCTACACCCAGACATATAATAACCAAGATGCCAGAAATTCAATATAAAAACAGAATATTAAAAGCCATCAGAGAAAAAAAAAGATTACCTATAAAGGTAGGCCCATCAGAATCACGGCTGACTTCAACACAGACCATCAGTTCAAGAGGAGCTTGGAGTGAAGTATTCAAAGCCCTGAAAGAGAATAACCTCCAGCCCAGATTGATGTACCCTGCAAAACTGTCATTAGAAGTTGATGGAGAAACAAGATGCTTCCATGACAAAGAGGAACTGGTGGAGTTTATGACCACCAATACAACCCTACAGAGAATACTGAAGGACATTCTAGAGAGAGAGAGAGAAAAAAAATACCAGGATTTTAGGAATAGTGGCAGAAAGGCCTCAGTGAGTGGGTCAGGCAGTAGAATGAAGGAGAAAAGTAGACAAAGGCAGGAAAATAGCATGGCAGAAATGAGGTAGAGAAGGATAACTAGAAACTCTAACATAGATGGCCTTGATATGCTATATTGTTAATAGTGCATCAGGATTTAAAACCCACATTAATCACACTACTCTGCTTAGATGTATTATATTCTGTTCCAGTCATTCTACCTGTACTAGATTTGAGGGCACAGACAGCAATCCTGAAAATAACAGGATATAGTATGGTAATCATCCTTAATTTCCTATTAACTTAATCTAAAGCTCTGTAAAATCTACACTGTTTTTCCATGATTGATCATAATCAAATCTGGTTTGTTAGATCACTGTTTTGTATTGATAGATTTTATTCAAAGCTGTTATGATTGATAGTATCAAGTCTGAGCATATAGGCAACTACACTTAAGATGACAAGATCCACTAGAATATCCACTATGGTTTCATTGTTTCCTGCCTTTGAAGTTTTATACTGTCTACAATGTTTTATTTTTACTACTATTATTATTTACTGATATACTCAATTATACTGCTATATTCAATTATGCCTGATGATGTAGACATTCTATTGAAGATAATAAGAAACAACACAGTAATCATTGTAGATCACCTTGTACTATGGTTTTTATATGACTTTTTGTTTCATGTTTTTATAGGAATTTGTTTTGTTTTGTCTTGCTAAGTTTTTTTCTTCCCTCTAAAACAGAAAGTATAGAAATACATGCAGAAACTCATGCATGTGTATCTGTTTACACTCTCACTGTTTGACTATCTACTTTGTATGCTTTAATTTTGTAACTTGAGCAACTATTTCTAAGATGACAATATGTAATTTATCAACTCATGATTTCTTATTGTTTATCTTTTTTTTGAATTCTGTATTACCTCTACCCTTTACATGCTTTTGTTTCTCTTTAAATTTAAAAAAATGAGTCTTTAAATTGTCAGACATGGTATTTATTTAGGTATTATTTACTTTATCTCAGTAAGATTTTAAAGCTTTAAGTTTATAGAAATACATGTAGAGACTCATGCATGCGTAGCTGTTTACAGTTTCACTGTTCGAATATCTACTTTGTATGCTTTAATTTTGTAACTTGAACAACTATTTCTAAGAGGACAATATGTAATTTATCAACTAGTGATTTCTTACTGTTTATCTTTTTTAAACATTCTCTATTATCTCTACCCTTTACATTTTTTTTCCTCTTTAAATAAAAAAATAAAAAAGAAAGCTAACATAAAGCATTGAAACAAAACAGAAGTGGAGACAACATAATGAGAAAATCATCTCTGTTTTGAAAATTAAAAGAAGAAAAAAATAAAGGTGGTATAACAAAGAACTAATTGCTGAGAATCTTTCCAGAATATACATGTTAAGATTTAAACCCAAAATGTGCACCAAATGCCATTGTACTCTGTATTTGTTAAAGACTTTTAAATTTTTTTCCCTGTAGTGCAGACTGAAAAGAATGTCAGTTTGAGCATGTAGACAGTTATGCATACTTACCAGTCACATGACACTGATTATACTGCTTTTTGCCTGCACTGTCCAGCAATTTCTGTTTTTTAAGAGAGAAAACAAAACAAAGATATAGAATTTCTGTCTCTTCTCCTTCTTCTTTTCTCTTTCTTCTTTTCTCCTATCATCCATCCCAGTTCTTTACTTTTGAGCTGTTTCTTTCCCTTTCACAATATTTACTGTAGATATTTTATCTTATTTACTTTTTCAATTTCTTACACTAGGGAGACAATACAGCCTTTACATATGTGGGTCTCATTGATTACACTTATGAGTATGGATTCTAGTTGGACCCATTTACCTAAAAAGGCCTCAAGTTTATCCTTCTTTGTATCTGAATAGTGCTGCACTATATAAAAATATCATATCTTTTTAATCCATTCTTCAATTGATGGGCATTTGGGTTGTTTCCAAGATTTAGCTATTACAAATTGTGCTGCTATAAACATGGGTGCAAATATATTGCTATGTTTTGATGTGTTTAAGTCATCTGGAAAAATACTCAGAAGGAATATATGAGTTAAATAGGACCTCTAACCCAAGTTTTTGGAGGAATCTCCACACTGATTTCTATGGTGGTTTTACCAGTCTACACTCCCCCCTAGAGTGAATAAGGCTTCCTTTTCCCCCAAAACCCTGCCAGCGCTTATTACTGGTTGATTTCTTTATAACAGCCATTCTTTTGGGTAAGATAAAATTTCAGTGTGTTTTAATTTGAATTTTTCAAATAACCAATGATTTTGAATATTTTTTCATATATTTATTTGCCTTTTGTATTTCTTCATCTGAGAAGTATGCGTTCATCTCAGATGGCCATTTTTGGATTGGCTCTTTAAATTTGGGGAGTCTGATTTTTTTTTAAGTCTTTATTTGTTCTAGATAGAAATCCTTTACCTGAAGTACTATTGGCTAAAACTTTTTCCTGTGTGGGTTATATTTTCACTCTGTTGGTGATTTCTTTTGAGTTGGAAAAACTTTTTATTAATTTGAAATCTCAGGTGTTAATGCTTTTAAGTATTTCCCATGCAGTTTGGTTTTTGTTCACGAATTATCTACATATCCCTATGTCTTCAAGATTTCTACCTACTGTCTCTTCCAGTAGATTTAGCTTTTTTTCTGTTTTATCATTTAGATCTTTAATCCATTTTGACATTAGTTTAGTGCATGGTGATAAACATGATTCATAGATAGAGAGATAGACAGAAAGATAGAAAGACATAGTGACAGATAATTTTGGTCTTTGTCATGTGGAAAGCCAGTTTTTCTGGAACCATTTGTTAAAGAATATTTCTTTATTTTATCCTTTTGTCAGACAAAGTGACTGAGTGTTTGTAGTTGTGTCTACCTCTAATCTGTACCATTGGTCTTGAAGGTTTTTGTTTTGTTTTGTTGCTATTACCATGCTGATTTTATCTCAGTAGCTTTGTAGTATGATTTCAAATCAGGGATTGTGATCCCTCCAGCCTTGCCTTTATTGCCCAGGATTACTTTTGTTATTCTAGGCCTCTTCTTTTTTCAAATGAATTTTAGGAATGTTTTCTATAGATCTGTAAGGTACGCTAAAGATATTTTAACTGAGATTTCATTAACTCTGTATAACAGTTTGGGGAGTTTGGACATTTTCAAAATGTTTGTTCTTCCTATCCATGAGTAATGGATATGTTTTCATTTTCTAATATTTTTATTTATTTAAGAGAAAAAAGTTGAAGAAAGTAAAGCAAGAAGCAAAGAGATAAACAATTAAACAACAACAAATCCAAAACAATAACAATATAGATTTTCAGAACAATATGTAGGAAATTAACAATGGTTGTAATATTGCATATCATTACCTTCAAAAGGGTTGCTTAGATTACCAGATATAGACATGCAAAATTGATCTAATCATATGAATACTGTTCTTTTCCAAGAACTAATACTATTAGTAGTATAGTCATCTTAGCTATCTTAGGTATACATATGCAAGCTTATGACTTTTTCCTTTTCTCTTCCTTCTTTCATCTTTTTGTCTTCTAATATCCTCTTCTATCTCTTTAGAGTTGTAAAATTTTGAATACATAGATTTTTTATTTCTTTCATTATATTACTTTTTATTTCATTTATTTGGATGTTTTGTGAAGGTTGGGGTTTCCCTAATTTATCTCTTAGTGAACCTGCTGTTTGTGTACAGGAATGCTATTGATTTTTGAGTGTTGGTTTGGTGTATAGCTATGCTACTGTATTTGATCATTAAACCTAGAAGTCTTTTTGTAGAATTTTTGGGTCTTTTATGTAGAGTATCATGCTATCTTTGAATAATGGCAGCTTGACTTCTTCCTTTTCTATACTTATTCCTTTCATTTCTATTTCTTGTCTAATTTCTTGGCTAATATTTCCAAAATTATATTGAATAGGAGTTCTGATAGTGGATAACCTTGTCTTGTTTCTTGTCTTGATTTTAGAGTAAAAGCTTTCAGGTTTTGTCCATTTAGGATGATGTTGGCTGTTAATTTGTCATATATGAGATTTATCATATTAAGGTAAAGACCATCAATTTTGATTTTTTTGTAGTTTTTTTTAAAATCATGAATGATTGTTTATCTAAAGCTTTTTCTGCATCTATTGAGATGATCATGTGATTTTTGTCTTTGGCACTGTTGATATGGTGTATTATATTTATTGATTTGTGTTTATTTGTGTTATATTTATTTGTGTATTTTGAACCATCCCTGTATTCCTAATAAGAATCCCATTTGGTTATGATGTGTAATCTTCTTAATGATTTGCTGCATTCTATTTGCCAGTATTTTATTGAGGATTTTTGCATTTGTGTTCATTAGGGAGATTGACTAGTAGTTCTCCTGTTTGGTTGGGTCTTTGTCTGGTTTTGGTATCAGAGTAATACTTGCCTCCAGCTTGAGGAGTATTGGTGTTAAATCTTTGTCAAATTCAGCCATGAATCCATCAGGACCTGGGCTTTTCTTTATTCTCAGTTTCACTGACTGATATTAGGTTATTCAAAAATTTTATATTTCCTTGTTCCAGCTTTGGTAATTCATATGTTTCTAGAAATCCATCCATGTCTTCTGGATTTTCTGTATTAGGTGAGTAAAGATTTTTGAAGTAGTGATTGATGATTTTTAAAATTTCCACAGGATCTGTAGTGATTTTACCCTTTTCATTCTTTACTGTATGAATTTGTGTTTTTCCTTTGTTTTGATAAGATTGGCTAGGGATTTATCAATTTTGTGTATTCTTTGAAAGAACCAACTCTCTTATTCATAAGTTATTTGTATTGTTTTCATACTTTCAGCATGTTATTTTTTGCTTGATCATTATAATTTCCTTCTTTGTATAGGCTGTGAGCTTGACCTATTTTTCTTTTTCCAGAAGCTTCTTACATAGCATTACATTGTTCATTTGTGTTCATTCTATTTTCTTGATGTGGGGATTCACTGGTATAAATTTGCCACTTAGGACTGCTTTCTTTGCATACCACAGGTTCTGGTACATTGTATTTGCACTTTTGTTTGATTGTAGCTATTGCTTAATTTCTTCTTTAATTTCATCTGTCACCTATTGGTTGTTCAAGAGGGTGTTAATTAATTTCCACGGGTTTATGGAGTTTTTGTGGTTTCTTTTGCCTTAATTTCCAATTATTGCTCCATGGTCATATTTTATGCGTGGGATTATTTCAATTCCTTTGCATTTACTTTTGCTTGTTCTATAGCTAGTATATGGTCTGTTCTGGAGAACATCCATGTGCAGCTGTGAAGAATGTGTATTCTGATGTTTTTGGGTGGGACACTTTGTGAACATCTACTCAATCCATTTGTTCAAACTTTCTGTTCAGTTCTGTTATTTCTTTGTTGATGTTTCGTTTTGTTTACCCATCTCTGTGATAATGGGGTATTAAATTCCCCCATTACAATTGTGTTGTTGTTCATATATTTTTTCAGGTATATAAATATTTGTCATATAAAGTTGAGTACTGCTGCAGTTGGTGCATATACATGTATGATTATTATCTCTTCCTCTGAAGTTTCCCCCTTAACAAGTATGTAATATCCTTTTTTATTTATTTTGATCATTCTTGTTTGAAGTTCACATTGTCTTCAAACAGAATAACTACCCCTGCTGTCTTTCTGGGTTCTTGTTGCATGGAGAATTGCTCTACATCCTTTGACTTTTGGTCTATAATTTCTTTTGAGTTAAATGTGTTACCATATACAGCATATTGTTGGATCTTGTTTCTTGATCCATTCTGCCAGTCTGTTTCTTTTTATTGGTGAATTGAGGCCATTTACATGGATGGTAATAACTGATATGTATCGGCTTGTCTTTGTCATGTTATTTTCTGCTGTTAGTTCCCCACTTTCCACCTGTTTACTTGCTTGCCTGCTTGATGGTTTCTTTCTGTTGTTGCTCTTGGTACTATGGTCATTTTTGTCTCTGTCTAGAATATCTTTCAACAGTGAGTGGAGGGGCCACCTGCCTGGGTTAACACCCAGGCGGTGTCACCTGGGTTCCTGAGATGACAGAGAGGTGATGGCAAGGCCCATCCTCCTCTGACCAATTCTAGCAATTTTTAAGAGCCTTTGTTATTTTGGTTTTATAAGGTAATTTTTATAAGATTAGGTTTTAATAGGCCTGATATTCAAAAGTAGTTGCAACTCTTTTACACTAGAATAACAAGTTTAATATTTTTAAAGTATAAAAAGAAGAAAATAACTCAGGTGTTATCACAGATTTATGAATTACTTTTGTCTAAGCATTTCTCTAATAGGAGACATTGGCTTCCAGCACATGGTAGGAAATATGGCCACTGAAAATCCTCAATTTTATATTTTCTGAAGCACTCCACATTGAGTGAAGCCAGGTGCCACGTTAGTGCCTATGTTTGAGTAGAGGAGGAAGGTGTGCTGAGATACAGTGAGGGCCTATTCCTAAGAAAGTAGAAAACTACTGAGAAAACTAAATAGAATACTTCAGGAGCAACTCACATACGAATAGTTATAGTGAAATTACCATACATGTGCCTATGCTCTGTTACAGTTAAAGCAGGCCAACAATGCCCTGAATGCTGAAACATTTTTTAACATATCATGATGAATGAGAAAATTCTTTGAAATTTTTCATTTAAATGAATTCTATTATTTCAAATCTTGATTTAAAACTAGTGTTAGAGATTTAAGTTGTGATTGTAAATGTTATTTTAGTGACAGTCAAGAAATATGAAAAAATTTGCACTCAAAATTATCAAATCAGATTTTAAAGCATTAACTTCTTGTTTTCCCCCTTAGAAAAAGGTTGCTAGTTTCTATTTCAATAGGTTCTTTTTACTGATTTTTACATTTTACTTAAATATGATTAATAAATTAGAAAAATAGAATATTGCCTTAACAAAAATATTTAATTTTGAGTTACAAATTAATAGTTCTGTTATGAAACATTATAATTTTTTCTTCAAATACCCTTTTTAGAAAGGGCTATTGTACTATGGAATTTCTAGTTCTGATGATCTTGTACTTCATGTACATGGTGAGTACAAACTAATGGTATCAGGTAAAATACCAAATTTCTATTTGGATAAAAATTTTAAAACACTGAATTTGAGTTTGTTTTAATTTACTAGTTTGTTGTAACTCTCAAAAAATATCATTTGCCATCATTTTGAGAATCATTCAGTAACTTTCCTTGAATTAGAACATAGGTTGCTATTACTAGTGAGTGAATGTTCACACTAACTTGGCTTAGGATTTTAACTTGGTTTAAGAAATTATTGGTCAGGGTATAATAGACTTCTCATACAAACTTATGCAAATTCATATTTAATTGGACTTCCAGCATCACAAAGTGCTTAGTACTGCTCAGGACACCAGCTGGGCAGCAACATCAAAATGACCATGCTCATTGTCTAGCTCAGACTACCCCATGCTTTTTCTTATTGGACTTTTAATACATTTTTATATTTCCTTGGATATATTTAAAGTATTTTTAAAACAATAAATCATTTTCAAGGGAATATGTTGTTTCATTTTAAAAGTAAAGCTATTAATTTGAACTACCATTTCTAATTTGTGTGATATCATTTCTTTTTGTACTCTTCTGAGCTGAAAAGCACCATAAATATCTCTTTTTTAAGGGTAGTAATGGTGCTAATTGAGAGACCAAATACTAATGACATACTTTATTTTTAATGGTCATCACAATTACCCACTTGAATTTTTTCTGTAATCGGTATGGTGGACTGAAAATTGACTCTCAACTTTAAACAGCATGGTGCTGAGTGTAAACTTCCACCTGAGAAGTGTTGCCAGTATAAAAGGGAGAAGTGGAACGGAAGACAGTAGCATTGTGTCTTCTCCTAAGTGCTGGTGTTGTTTGGTGCCGTTGGTTCTCCTATTATTGTGACTTCTTTGGAGGAGCATGAGGAGCTTTTTCCCTGGTATGAAAGTGGCCATTCTCACCATCAGAGAAATCAGGACCTGGTCCCTGAGAGTGGCTGTGATTCACCTTGGATGAGCTCTGGTCCTTACATTGAGCATGGCTTCCTGGTTCCAGATGAGAAGATGGTGTGCTGATCAATCTCCAGGAGAGGCTTGTCATGTGGGCTTCCTAATATGAACTCAGCTGTTCTCATTATTGGAGGACTCAGGACCTCACTGTCACTGAGGATGCCAGTGGTACTTTTTGGGGGAGCTCTGGTTCTTACTTTAAGTATTGCTTCCTGACTCTAGTACAAAACTCTCAGCCTGCTGGGACATATCCTTCATCCTGCTAGCACACTTTCCACTGGTGACCATTGCTTGGGCCTTCCCAGCACAGATCTGTGAAACAGACTTGCAGAAGTCTTTGTCCTGGGCTCTAGGCCTTCAGCTGAACTCAAGGAAAGCACTGTTGTAGTCTCTAAGTCTTCTGCTGAACTCATGCAAGTTATTGACATGGGATCCAGGCCCTCGGCTGGATTTTTCTAGGTCTTTAGTGTGTGCCCAGGTTTCTTGCACTTCTTAAGTTTGACTCTGGGTGACCATTATAAATAATATGATAAATTACTGTATGTAATTGTTTTCCTTGCAATGCCCAAACTACAACAATAGGACAGACTATCATTGTCAGTAAATATGTCCTTGCAAATATCTAAAACTATTGACCAAAACTGAAACATCTTTACATGAATAAATGAGCTGATCAGAAATCAAAGATCATTGAGGATTCAAAAATTAAATGCCTTTAATGATTCTAAAATGATAAGCAGGCAGTGAATCTGTATTTTATGTTAGGAATCAAGTAAGTGAATTAGAACTTTTATGTTCCTGGAAATATGCAGTATGAGGGTTAGAGAATGTAAAGTTCTAATGTAGTCAAACAAGAGTCTAATCAAAGATTTACCTATATAAGCCGGAAAGCCA
This sequence comes from Hydrochoerus hydrochaeris, assembly GCA_004027455.1. Lineage (NCBI taxonomy): Eukaryota > Metazoa > Chordata > Mammalia > Rodentia > Hydrochaeridae > Hydrochoerus > Hydrochoerus hydrochaeris. Next base: position 205,000 of record PVLA01002065.1, read on the forward strand.
TAATGGCATAATCATCAATATAAATGTGAATTAAAGAAGAATTCACTCCCAAAAGCATAAAAAAGAAATCTATTTTTTTAAATCCTAGCACTGATCTAAATCAAAAAAGAAATCCTTATTATTACTTAAACTCAAGTGACCACAATATTGCCTGTGTTCATATAACCTCTGATATAGAATCTGTTAATTTATGTTTTTATTTTATTTTTTATTTTTACTTTAAAGAGAGAAAAACCAAGTAAAGTAAAACAATAAGCCTAATAAAACCAAACTGTAAGGGATACAGGAATTCAAAACAATAAAAACTCAACAATGGTTACCATAATGTCTCTTCAAAATAGCTGCATATACCTTCAGACATAGTACAAATCAAATAAAACAGAATAGAATAGAACCAATAAAAACAAAACAATGTATGAAATAAAGGACTTCAAAACAATATAAAAGTAAATTCAAAATGGCTATCATAATATATCTTGTTATCTTTGAAATAGCTGCTCAGGCCATCGGCTATAATAAAATCAAACAAAACAAAACAGAGCAAAACCCAACTCAATAAAGCAATGAAAATGATACAGGACTTCAAAACAAGGTGATAGGGAATCAATAGTGGGTACCATCTTCAGAAGGAGATCCCCCATAGACTGTTATCCTCTGAATAGCTGACCAGACTACTGGCTTTAGACCTGTAAAGTCAGTGAAATGCTAAACACTACAAGAATTAAATCATATTTTACCTCAATGGCTTTCATTGCAGTCTGTTTCTCTTGATCAGCTGGTCACTTATGGGAGGGGTGGAGGTGGATCTTCTTGTTTCTCAGCACCCTGGCATCTGGCTCTCTTCACAGTGGCCCACACATGGTGCTGATTTGCAGGGAGGGCTTGCTTTCTTGGTGATATCTTGGTTCTTGGTGATATCTTGGTTCTCTTTTCTCTCAGTCCAAGAATGTCACTGACTCATGGGAAAAGGCTGGCATCTGGCTGTCCTCCCAGCAGCCCACACATAGTGCCAATTCTCGAGGAGAGCTTGCTTCTTGGTGATTTCTTGTTCTCAGTACCACCATTTTGTAAGAGGTTTTACAACACTCAAACATTAGGAGGGTGTTATGGATTGAAAACTAGTAGTCAACTTAATGCCAGCTGGTTTACATCAGAATGGTGCTGGGCATAGATGTTTCACCTGAGGAAAGTTGCCAGCATAAATAGTGATGTGGAGAAGGAGAAACTATTCACATTAGTGCACTGAGGCATTGTGGATTCTCCTATGAGTTGCTGTTTGAGCTGTTGGTTCTCCTGGAGAAGCTCTGATCTTCACATCAAGCATTGCTTCCTGGCTCCAGAGGAGAAGGTGTGTGCTGTTTGGTCTCCAGGATGAACTTGTCACACTGGCTACCTGGAATGTACTTGACTGTGCTTATCATTGGAGGAGGAGCTCTGGGCCTCCGTGTCACTGAAGACGGCTGTGGTGCTTTTCAGGACACCCTGGTCTTTGTTGTGAGTGTGACTTCTTGGCTCCAGCATAGAACCTTCAACCTACCAGCACAGCTCCTTCACCCTGCTGGCATAGACTTTCTGGCTTCCACTGCTGACCTTTGGGCCTTCCCAACATGGATCTGCAAAAGAGAGTGGCATGAGTTCTTCATGTGGTCTCTAGACCTCCAGTTGGACTCATGGGAGGCATTGTTGTGAGCACTGGGTCTTCATTTGGACACATGTGGGACATTGCTGTGGGATTTGTGCCTTTGGCTAATATTCTATGTCTTTAGTGATGTGGATAGATTTCCTGCATTTTCTTGGGTGACCATCATAAAAATAATATTATAAACTCCATGTCCTGATTCTTATTGTTCTCTGCATAACCCATGACTAGAACAGAAATTGATACCGGGAGAGTGGGGTTATTGCTGTGATGTTGCCTAGCTATGTGAATTAAGAGCCGTGGAAACTAATTTGCGAAGTTTTGGAGAGACTAGCCAAAGAGACAGCCCTTGTATGCTGTAAACTACATTGGAGACTGTGGTTGGAATCTGGAAATCAGAGTACTGATGGAAATGCTTCTGGTTAAGTTGAAGCTTGGGAGGCTTCTGTTGAGGACAGCTAGGTTTGCTGGAGTCTAAGTAGTGTATTATGCTTTAGCTGAAAGTTGGTCTTCTTGTTTCTATTTAGAGATATTACCTGGGTGGCAGAAAAATTTTAGTGCAGTCTATTATTGGGATGGTAGCATGGTTACTTTAGAGAACTTTTGACCAGATCTATGTTGGAAATGTAGAGCAACAAGCCAGTAGAGTAATTTAAAACACTTGACCAAGAAGAAAGGCTCCATTAGAACTGTGGGTTGCAAAGATGAAACAGAGAACATGGTTGTTTAGAAGAATAGGACAATGGAAAAATCAAGAGTATATATTTGAATTGCAGGAGATCCTTATATTTTAGTCTTGCCATGCCACTTTAAAAGTAATGGAAAGCAAGGACTATGATTGTAATTGTTCTTTTAGTGTGATTTTAACATTTCTGTATGTTTGTAAACAGGTTAATTTGTCAAAGTATTATGTTTTAATGTTGAACCTTGGTCACCTTTTAAATGTTTTGTTCTTGGTGCAGGAATTAAGTGTAAAATAATTATATATATAAAATTTGATGTATTAATGTAAATCTAAACAGACCAAGATGTGTTAACTTTCACAAATCTACCATTAAGGACAATGGTTTAAGGAAATGAATGTGGTTATTAAGTTGACCAGGGGTGGATTGTTATGGATTGAAAACTGGTGGTCAACTTAACGCCAGCTGGATTACATCAGCATGGCACTGGGTGTAGATGTTTCACCTGAGGAAAGTTGCCAGCATCAATAGTGATGTGGAGAAGGAGAAGCTATTCATGTTAGTGCGCTGAGGCATTGTGGGTTCTCCTACGAGTTGCTGTTTGAGCCATTGGTTCTCCTGGAGGAGCTCTGGTCCTCACATTGAGCATTGCTTCCTGGCTCCAGAGGGGAAGACGTGTGCTGCTTGGTCTCCAGGATGAACTCCTCACGCTGGCTTCCTGGCATGTGCGAGACTGTGCTTATCATCAGAAGAGGAGCTCGGGGCCTCCGTGTTGCTGAGGATGGCTGTGCTGCTTTTCAGGACAGCCCTGGTCTTTGTTGTGAGTGTGATTTCTTGGCTCCAGTGCAGAACTCTCAACCTATCAGTAAAACTCCTTCACCCTGCTGGCATAGACTTTCTGGCTTCCACTGCTGACGTTTGGGCCTTCCCAGCACGGATCCATAAAAGAGACTGGCGTGAGTCCTTCTGGTGGGCTCTAGACCTCCAGCTGGACCTATGGGAGGCATTGTTGTGAGCACTGGGTCTTCACTTGGAATCATGTGGGACATTGCTGTGGGATTCAGGCCCTCAGCTAAATATTTTATATCTTTAGTGTTGTGGATAGATTTCATGCATTATCTTGTGTTAACTATGGGTGACCATCATAAAAATATTATAAACTCTGAGTCCTGACTCTAATTGTTCTCTGCAAAACCCTTGAACACAACAAAGGGACAAAGATAGCACCTTCCAGGGAAGGAGACTGCCTCAGCTCCTCCTTATTCCTGAAATCACAACCAGCTAGCACGGTCCTAAGTGACACTAGAACCAGACTTGTGGGACTTCAGAGCCAGGATGCTCCTTGTTGAGACTCTCCCACTTGTCAGTTCTGTTAATTTAATTTAGTGCAACTTGTTCCCACTGGTTGATGCTGACAGATTTGCAGAAGAAAATTCTTTAACTCTGTGTGGAAATTTGCCTTATCCAAGTTAATTCAGTTATAAGGAAAATAACATAATAAACATCACAAAATACATAAGGAAAACAAAGTACTGTGAATTCCAGCCAGCAAGGAGAAAGATTTCCAAAAACTAATAACTAATGCTACAGTTAGCAGATGTAGCATATAATTGAATTTGTTCACTTAGGGAAATAAATTAATATATGGGTAAAAACCACAGAAATAAGCAAAAGAACCAAGTAAATTTGTAGAAAAATCATGTAGAATTCTGTTAATAATACAAAACTATTGAAATTAAAAACTCAATTATTGCAAAGCTACACAGAGCATTAGTAAACTAAAAGATAGACCTAAGGAAATTTTTAGAATAGTAGGAATGATAAGAGTTACTAAAAGACCCAAATATAGAATGAGATCTAATTTTCATACAATAATTGTATGATAAAAGAGATGTAAGAATGGTCCATAGGTAATACATAAGCATATAATAAATTATAATTATGAAAATTTCATCTATACATCCTATGTATTGCCTTTCCACTTTTGGGGAAAAGATACCTGACTCAGAAACTTAAAGAAAAGATTTTCTTAGCCTGTGGTTGACTGACTCCAAGGCAGAAATAACATGAAAATAAGGCACATTTGGGCAAAGTTCCTCAACTCATACCAGCCAGGAAACAGCATACAGAGAAAATGCTTGAGTAGAGGAAGCATCCAGGGGCTAGATATGGCCCCCAAGATCATACTGGCCATCCAGACACCAAGATGTGTGTGTGTGTGCGTGTGTATTTAAGATCTTAAGTGTCTCTGAAACCAATCAAGTTGAAAATCAAATTAACAATCACATTGAACATGTCTGCTATAATATTGGAAAAACAGCCCTCAATAAAACAAATATAAGCTACTCTATTAATTTGGAATTTGGATTGTCATCAGTGGGTTATAGGAAATGTTAAATGAAATAAATCATACAGAATCTTACATATCACACAGTTTTTTTATGAGAAAGTCAAAATATATATAAATGAAAAAAATAAATGACAGGTAATAGGAAGCATGGAGATTGATCTTATGCAGAAGGAAAGGTGAGCAAGGGAATGGAGAGAGGAGGGCAGATGGGGAAGGAGGAGAGGGGCAGAGAATGAGATATAGTAAAGGTGTGTTATAAGCACATACCAACTTTCCATAATGAACATAATTATTACGTCCTAGAAATGTACAAAAACAAAAGCAAAAACCAAAAACAGAACATACCTGCTGATAGGAGAGAGATCTAGTATCAGTTTGGGGAAAGAAACGAATGGTAATACTCTGTGTCTTAAACTGATGGTGAGTCCACGGCTACTTGTAACATTTGGTCACCTATCTAAATACTGTAACGAAATAATCTACTCAGTAAATACACTTTTCTTTTTGGAAATAAAGACTAATATGTTTGGATGTTAAAAATATTTCCTTAGGGTCTTATATCTTTGTCCCATGATTTTTGTCTCTCATTCATGAATTGTTTTTGATTATAAAAATCTAATGGCAACTTGGGAAAACAAAACTATAGAGACCTTGAGAGTGACTTAGTCATTTCACAAAATTATTGCTGCATGAGGTGTCTATAAGAACAAGTTATACTTTTAGTGTAGGAAAAAGGTAACAAAAGTTTAAAATGATTTACAAACTTGAAAAATTTATTTTCAGCTGTCTTTTGCAAAGAGAAAAAAAAAAAATGAGGCCTGGGATAAATTGCTATAGCCAAGGAGTAGTTTTGGCCTATGCTAAAAGAAATTTGACTGTTCTGTCTTAGGCATCTCACAATTCATAGATGATGGAAATATAGTATGTTTACTGTTATATAATATTTTCAAATGATCTCACAAGAGATGCAGTTGGGCAATAAGGTAAAAGTCTTTTAACAGTTCCTTCAAACAGGTTACATATGCCTTTATTTTAAAGAGGAATCAATGACTCGACCTCTTCATGAATTCTAGAGAGTGAAAAATTAATCTGACCTCAATATGTCATGAAAATTAATCATAAATTTTCTCTTAGTCTGGGTAAGTACATTGCACTGAAATCTAAGACACATCTCTCTGTCTTTTTAAAAAGCTTACACAACTAACAGAACAGAACAACAACAACAGACAAAACTAAAAGCAAGCAAGCAAATTAAGTCCTGGGCTAGACAGGTAGTAAAAGGGCCCCTATGTCTCAAGAATAATGTTTTCATTATCATACAAGTGAAGTGGCAGCTCTTGCCCCTTGTCTGTAGTCTTTTCATTTTTTCAATAACATTTATCTCTAAGAACATTTCATCTGGAACCATGTTTGTCTTGTATATTCACATCTTTCTAATCGACATGTCTTTTGTCGCTGATAGTAAAACTGGCATGTTTAAACTTTTGAATTTGAATACTCAAATTTTTTTCAGTCCTCCCTTCAGATAAATAAGGTTAAATCTTATATTTAATGTGTTTGATCACTAACCCCAGAAGACATAACTTTGCTTAACACTGCCACGAATCACTGGAAAGGGATGATTACAGAGAAGTCTAGGAAATTTACATCTTGGGAAAAATAGCTTGACATGTAGCAAGATGCAAATAAAAAATGTATCATGGAAATATCCAACTTGTATTGCTATTAGTGGACCTTTGCATCCTTCACCATCAACAACATTTGACCTACTGCCAAAGGGAGATTGGAATAAGAAAAGGATTTTACATTTGCCATCATATTTCTGATGCTTTCGACTGCAAGAAGAAGCTGCATCTTAATGGTATTAACCAAAAATCTACCCAATGGTTAACAATGTAAAATATTTTTTTTCTTGAAAATATTTAAAATTCTTTAATATACACTAGTTTTAGTTTTCACTGTGGCCATACTGAATTTTAGATATTTTTGGGGGAATACGGTTTTATGTATCTTCAAAATAAATAAGTATAGATGCCATCATGACTTTTAAAAATTCTAGTTTTTCACTACTTGATTTTTGTATGATTTTCAAATTCAAGTGAATTATGAAAGAAACTGACTTTCTAATAATGCTAAAAAAAGATCATTTTAATATGAGATTATGTAAAGTTGCCTACAGTGGTGATTTGAGTTTTCAAAGCTTGATTAATCTTGTCCCATTTTAAGAGTTATGTCTGATTTGTTATATTTATTTAATAATGTTCATGGTTGTTAATTAAAATGTGCATTAGTCATGCATGTGTTTACCACTGGAAAGGTTGGAATTAAATCAATGACCTTTCCCCCACTCTACGTTGGTTAGATGAGCTATTGTAATTAGATTGAGATGTTGATTGAACATATTCTGTGAAGTACTGTAAGATTTGAGACCAGTAGGTAAAATTTAAACACTGTTTTTAAAAATGATTAACTTCTGACTAGTTTTTGAATTAAAAGCCAAATTAAACAATATAGCATACTTTGTCATTCAAGTGAAATATTGTTGAAACAACAAAAAGTATTTTATCATTTTGTTATTTTAGATCAGTCACAATAATTTAAAGATTCCCCATTAGGATCAGTTTTTGTTAATATTCAGCTTATAAGGATGCATGTAAGATTGTGTGCCTTGGGATAATTTTTTTTGTGGAATTATGTCAGTTTAATAATTACTTTAAATAATTCATCACATTTTTTCTTTTAATGACAAGCAAGGATGAGTAATCTACTCAACTGTTTACATTTCTCATGCAAGATATATACCAATAATAACAGAAGAGTTTCAGTGACATATTTTTTAGGAAAGGTCTGTCTCTATAGGCCAGGCTGTACTTGAACTTGAATGATCATCCATTCTTGAATTCCCATTTGCTGAGGTTATAGGCATCCACCTCAACATGAGGGTCTTTTTACCTGTGGACATGATATTTGTTGATAATCATGTAAGAAAAAAGAATCACTTTAATCAAGGAAAATACACATTGCAGAGCTGTTAGGACAATGCTTCTTTTAAATTCCAAATAAAAGACTCTTCTTAACAACAATAGGACTTTTATCATTTGACCCGAATAAATTTTCTGTCAGGTATGTTCAGTGTAATAAAGATACTGCTAATAATGAATTTCAATTCAGATTCTTTTGTCTAGAAGATCCTTTTTAGATAGTAGAGTCCACCATTTTGAAGCAAGAAAGAAGCATTAAAGGAAATGAGATGTTGGAATAATTTTATCATTAAATAATGATGCTCACTATTAAAAGTATTCAATATTGAGATAAATAATTTCTTTTTCATTGTAATAGCTGATGGTTATACATTGGAACACATATCTTTAAGATTCTAGTCATTCGTGTTTAATAGATTCAAAGTACATTGGCACAAATGCACTTTTTTTTAACGTGTATTAGCTGAACACTGTCTTTCAATGATATTTTGTTAAGACACATGTTAAGATACAATGTTAAGACACACGTTAAAATATGTATGGATATATAAGCAAATGGTATTATAAGCAAATCAAGAAGTGGTTTTGTAGTTTAAGTCTTTTCCAGCTATTCTGTCCATTGTATAGCATGACAAGTAAAACCGTGGGAGCTTCCAAGAGAAATACACATTTTCAAATAGACCTTCTGGTAACAGATCCTTTTTGCTTATGCCTCACTTTGTTAAGAATATTTTTACATTGAAGCATATACTTAATTGGGATAAGGAGTATTGGTTAAACAGTCAGAAAGTCAAATACATTGTTAAAATCTGTAATATCCTTAAAGAAGAGACTAACATTCATACACAGTTTGTAAGGCAACAAGAAAAACTGGCTAGATTTTGGTGTATTCCAGGTTTCAGTTCCTGTACTTGTCTAATACATATCTTCACAAATCAATGTCAGACTCAATTACCAGAAAATGAGGAGGATCACTGAATTCAAAAGTAGGAGTGTTCTGTTAATGTCAATTGTGTGTCAAGAGCAGAGTTTTCTAATCTCTCAGGGCCATAATTTTTATAATCCATAAAACAAGATAATCATACACAACAATTCTAAGATTTTTTCACGTTGAAATACTCTAAATCTAAATTTGGTGATTTGAGATTGAAATGTTCAATTAGGCTAAGGACCAGAAAAGTTTGTTTAAGATGTAAAGGTAATTTCCTGCTTTTATTTCCCAATGCCAGGTGGTCACTTACTTTGAAGTCAGATTACCTTGGACATAATTCTGTGAAACTATAAAATCAAATTATCATTTATTTTACACTAGCAAAAAAAAAAGTGACTAATATTCAGGGCATAGATTGTAGCTTTCTCTTAATATTTATAGGCATTGTAATAAAGACGGAGAATAGAATTGTTTTGTGTAACTATCATACAGTAAGATTTTAATAAACAGATTCCAATAAAATATAGAGAGAAATAATTAATTTGGATATAAACAAGATAGTTTTAATTTTCAGAACATAAGATGGAACAATTTTTCCTTCACCTTAGAAATATTCAAAACTAGAATTTTATACTAGAATTTAGAAGTTTAGAAAGTTTATATATATAATCTATTATTTTCAAATTCATGATTATAACATTGTTTTATTTTACTCCAGAATTTGTATTTGTTTGCTTATCATCTTTCTTCTTACTAAGAAAGATGACATAAAAATTTGATTACCCAACATAACTGTGCAGACTTCGTTTTAACATGCATTGATATTGTCATTTTGAGGAAATTAATGAATATTTTGTATGACAGAAACATTACTAACTTTTGAAGACATTAGTTTAAAAAATCACTAATTATAAAATTTTCAAATATTATTATCCTTGTTCTTGAGATCTACAGCTTGTTTATATCCTGGAGGGAGAATCACTTAGAGGAAGGAGACTGATTTCTTTTTCTCCCAAGCACAGGAAGTCTCTGTAACTGTTGTCACTACGGCTCCCACAAACATATATCCATTATGTCAAGAAACTATTAAGTATTTTTAATGAAAGAGTTCTGAACAATTACTACCTTATCATATATATACTAATTATATACATATATAGTAATTATATACATATATTACATATATAGTAATTATTTATATATATATATATATATATATATATATATATATATATATATATTCACTCTGTTTGCCTAAGGTGTGTTTCTGTGTGTTTTATGTAAAAGATAAGTTAATTTCCATGAAACCATATGTAATATGTATAATCAGAAAAGTAAAGGCCCAATTCATGCCCAAGGTAACATGCATAGATATTATGTGTTTTTGAATCCTTGGGACCTGTAAGTGATATGGCAATGAGGAAATAATGTTGCCAATTAGATGACCTTAAAATAAGACTTTTTTAGGGGGGAGACCAAGGATCTTCTCAAGCAGCAGAAGAAAACAGGATACTATGTCAGAGTTGTGCTGTGAGAAAGACTCAGTGGTCCTTTGTAGAGACTTAGAAGATGGAGGAAAAGAACTCTGAGCCAAGGAATGCTGGAAGCATCTAGAAGCTGAAAAGGACAGGAAAAGGAGCTCTCCTTTAGAGACTTCAGAAAGGAATGCAGTCAGACACCCGATCTTCAAGTTGTAAGATAATAAATTCAAATAAGCTCTCAAACACTAAGTTTGTGAAAGTTTGTTACGACAGCAATAGGAAACTGTTATGATGTGTAATAGAGCAAAATGACTTAGGCTTTTTTCCTCCCATTTTGAATTCTTTTCTAAAAGACTCTCTTAAATATGTTGCTGGAGCCTCTTTACCAGTGCTTCACTTGACAGCTAGAGAATGTTGTACAGCATGGATTGTCTACTAAACAACCTAATCAAAATATTATTAAACAATTACTCTGCAGAAGGCTGTTTAATGAAGTGTTTTCAGTGTGGCTTGAGCACTAATAGCATCAGTGTTAAGCTGCTTTGTGCTCTGGGTATCAAAGAGCTTGTGGTAATATGAGTTGACTAAGAGGCAAATAAATCCTGAAGCACCTTTGACAGACAATATACTTGTGCCAGTCTAAATCTTGTCAGGTATTGTTATTGTGCATGAAAATGAGAAAAAACAAGACTATCGAGAGCTTCAGCACACTGTATATCATGTTAAATCCCTGATAGCCAGGTGCTTTCCAACATTTTCCCATCAGATGTTATTTCTATTGCCTTCATCTAAATCTGAATCCAAGTATAAATTCAAAAGTGCATATTCTCAAGTTAAAGCAAGTACTCTTGAATTACCACCTACATCGGAACCTAATTCAGAAACACCGGTATCACAGTGGACTTAAAAAACAGAATTGAGGAAATGAAATACGGCTTGACTGATACTTACAAATAAAATGAATGGGGACTGCCCGAAGAGATGGTTACTGTGTGCTAGACGGGTTTTCCAATATAAAATTTCTGTCTGGCAAATTTCATTTTCTATATTCTGCACTTTTTTCCCAGAGACTTCAGAGTCAGAAAGACTTTTATTTTGCTCATCAAGAAAGCTGAACATTAATTTAAGAGTAAACAAAGCCCCAGATATTATTGATAATCTAAGACAAATGGAAAAAAGGAAGTGAGTAGAAATTTTATGCAAACGGTCTTTAAATTATGGAGAAACATTGTCGCTACTCCTGTTTTCTGTTTTTGTGATGTTTCTTTTTATGCATTAGAAAATATATTACTTGCTATCCTAGAAACAAACTATAAGGAAAAAAATCCTTGCTGTATGAAAGTGACTTCTTGCTCCTGTAACTGTTTGCAAAGCCAATGACTCCTTAAGATTACTGCCCAGAGAGATGGTTTCCAGGGGGTAACTGATTTGGAGAGTTGAAACTCACTCCAGCCATGACTTGCATACTCTCTAGATGTGGGGGAAACAGATCATGTCTCCCTGGGCTATTAAACTCCTGACCTCACTAGGACACTTGCAGGACACCAGTCATTATCCTCACTGATTCCCCAACAAAGCAGCTGCCTGACATTCCCACTCAGTGCAATTTATCTGCTACATAAAGGAACAAGAAATTACTGCTGGAAGGTTTGTCAGTTTTCTCCTTTTGGCCCTCTTGATTCTTCTCTTCTGAGATATTAGAGTCCACTCAGCAGCTCTCAGCACATTTGTCTCCGCCTATCACTACCTCTGTTTCGGCTTCCATCATTTGTCATTGCTAAGGATGAGGTATTTTGACAAGTGGCATAAGTTCCTATTAGTGATGATTATTGGGAGTGCATAGGGAAGTTGAGGGCAGAGGATGACGTGCTATTTCACACTTTGCTCTTGTCTAATTCGTATCTATCAAGCAGATCTTAAGAGTGTTATCCACTCAGCATTCTCCAAATTGGGCCATTTTCCTTAATAGTATCAGTTCTGCTGATGTTTCTGTAAGTCTAGATGATTATTGAGGAATGGAGCTTCTAATGTGTAAAACACTTCTGTTTTCAGAACAGTGCAGACATTTTTTGTTTACTTATCAAAACAGATGACAAAATCTCTAATTTCCTGAACCTGCAAAGGTCAGCTTTACTTTTCAAAGTTAATGCTAAACCAGTTAGCAACAGATGAGTCTCTTATGCCTTTGATGTTTTCCAGAGAAAAAAATACAGTTTATTACTTAATGTAGGGATTTATGAAATTTTCCTAAACACATGTACTGGTTTAATCTTTCTAAAAGAAAAGCATATTAAGCCAGCTAGATTTTTTTACTGAATAACAAAAATGGTACATTATTACACCTACCAGATGGTGAGGTCTGAGATAGTTTGCTGAGGATTAAAAATATTTATTATTGCTTTAAGGGATTCAATACTTACAGATTCTTAAAATATGTAATTTAAAACACAATTAAGGCATGCCAAAAATTTGAATGTTCATTTTATGTGTATACTGACTGAATGTAACTAGACAATGTGCTTTCTTTCAACCTCTGCTTCTCTTCCTAGAATTTAGAATTTCATGAAATCTCAATGAACAAAAAAGCTTCATTCCTAATTAAAATTTTATTTTAAAGTCTTCCATATAAAGTGATAATTTGATAATTTCTAAACTTTGTTTATAACTTTCTGACAGGCTCATTCTGATATAGCTCCGATGTTATGAACTTTGGTTTTCTCTTGCATTTTTAGTTTGTGCATACCAATTTCAACTTATGATAATGCTGAGGCTTTGTTGATGCTGAAACTAAAAGATAGCCCATTATTTCATAAATTATCTGAAAATATTTTGCTGTGTAAGCACCTGATTAATCAGTTAAAATAAATGTTCTTGATTTCTTACAATTTATTGGGCCTGAGGTCAGCCACTCCAATTGTTTTTTTTTCATCTTTGTATTCTCAATATATGCAAACATAGTTCATTTATAAAAGCTGTAAGTCCACAATTACAACAATGTTCTTTGAACATCTGATATGATCCAAAATTGTACTCGGTGTTGAAACTGTGATTATGAGCATTAGTTATTTAAAAATGCCAGTGGCAATGGCTGTAAACTACAAAGGGGATAAAGGCAATGTTCCTTTCAAGTTTTGAAATATGCATCTGTTATTGCATGTCAATAATTTATTCTCCAGCAGAGGTGCTGAGATAGCATGATCTGTTGGCAAGTACAAGTCTTCAAGGGCAAACATTAACTGTAGCTTTTTAGAGATTCCACTCATTTTTCAAAGCTTGATTTTCAAGAACCTATTTCAGTAAATACAGAAATGAATGTGACACCACTGAACATAATGAATCTCAGCCATAATTCCTCTGTGGCCTTAGAGTGTTTGTGGATTTTGTAATTTAGGTCATTGTATCAAAAATTCTTTGGAAAATGTGTAATTACTTTTATTCTATAGAAGAGTGTTTTCAGGTCAAGTTAAGGTGTTACCTCACTTTTGATTCTGAGCACAGAACCAGAATTGAAATCCAGTGAATGAGTAGTTTCTACATAACCTGTAACATAGTCACTTTCCTTTCATTTATAATGTTTAAAAATGTAAATATGAATGCATTTTTTATATTTACAAATTTTAAAGAATTCATTAAAGTTTCAGCCTAGAAAGCAGTGAGAAACTTATTTGTACTTTGTTTTATTGACTTTCTATTAGGTAAAATTTATTGTTCTTGAGGTATAATTATTTACTTTAGAGAAACTTAGATGCAAGAGTCTAATAAATACTTTTCCTAGAATGTATAAAGAAAAAATCATAAAATTTAAAGAAAATGTATTTGGTGAATATTATGTCACTTTTTTGGAGTGTCACTGTGCCTCAGATTTTAGTAAAGAAAATAGAAATCTTAATAAATAATAAAAGTCAGTTTAAGAATAATGCTATTTATTGGTTCCTAAAATAATTTTGCATTTTAAATTTCTGTTCACAATTTTTTTACAGTAGAACCTCCAAGTTTTTTTTATTAAAAATGTGACAATGTTATTTGTATAATTATCATCATCATCATTTTGTAAAGAAGATTTTATACAGGAAGTTGTTCTTGTGATCTCTTTTACCATATGCAGGCATTTGTAAGATAAAATCATTAGTTTACACCTGCTGGTTTTCACTTTCTACAAATATCTCTAAGAATCCCTAATGTCAGAGAACATCACCGACACCCCCTCACTTATTTATAAGGCAGCTAAGTTCAAAGATGATCATTGTTGGCCCCATGTTATGTGGCTAATCAGTGACAGGCTAGGAGAGAGCCAGGGTCACATGCCAGCTTCTAAAAAGAAGTCTTTCAAATCACACCAGGCTTCCTCCTGGAAATGAGTCCCTCATTATGAAACTTGTTTGCAATGTTTCAAATGTCCTGCATTCTATTTCAGTGTTTTTCATCGAATGAGTGTTGTGTCTTTATACAGCATTGTTGATCCCTCACCGTTTTTTAACTTTGACACTCTAGCACAGATGATGAATTATCCTCAGAACATAATCTTATGCTCTTTGTGCCCAAACACCTCTTTCTAACTTAGCTAGAGTTGTGTGGCTAATTTCATAAGATCAATTGACCTGTATCGAGTGGATTGCACTGAATGAAAAAAAATCATTCTATGAGTGTGCAAGTCTGTGTGTATGGGGTATCATTTCTAATTTAGTTTTAAACTTCCCTGGAAAAGCTTTATCTCTACCTTGAATCTGCATTGGGAAACAAATACAATCACCTGTAAATAAATGAAAATACAGTACCAAGTGAAAATACAAGATAAGTGACCTGTTCAAAATTTACATTCATGTGAAGAATCAATATCATGGAGTGGTTTGTGGCAGCAAAATTCAACCTATCTTTAATTCAGAATCCAGACTGGAAAATAACAACTTGGGGTAGAAGGAAAAAAATAAAACAGAAGAATATGCTGGGAATCAGGAAGTAACTGATAGGAAAGTCTAAGGCTACAGAAAAGTTTGAAAGTTGGAGCAGTCTTGAAGAGGAAATATAGTACGATTGTCTGAATTTTCTATCCTGGCCCAGGATAGTGGTGAGTGGTAAGGAGAGCCCGGCTCTGCAAAACCAAGGTGAGTGCTGGGATTTCTGGGAGAAATGGCTGCAGTAGATTGGGCTGGTGAGGTGGGGTCCAGGGAGAATTTACAGTTGAGATGAAGAGACGGCATGGGGTTGTGCCCCCACCACCCGGCAGCAAGTGCAAGTGCCCACAATATTGCCAGGGAATATTCAGTCAGGAATGATTCCAGGAAAGGGTTGAGTGCTTGAATCTGAACCTCAGAACAGCTTGAGGACAAACTCCATGCAGGGTTTCCAGTGGTACCATTCCACTTGGAGGAAAAGGAAGCCGTGGGAGACATTTCCTGACAAGGAACAGGCCGGAAAGAGACTCCATGAAGAGTCTGGATGTTGACCAGGAAGCACACAAGCCCCATACCTGTGTAACCAGATCCAGCTTGAGCTACGTGGTTCTGAAGTAATCACTGAATACTTGAATCCTCACCCTACTTGCCTTCATGCAGCACAGACCTGGAATCTGATTGCCTCCCTAATCTACCAGTACAGCAGGACACACTATGGCTTGTATACCAACAGAGCCTGGAGTGCACAGCGGGATCTCAAGGTAAGGGAGAAAAAATTGTGAATCACTCTACTCTGAAGCTACCGGAAGAAACTACTCATTCAAAAATAGTTAATTTTTTGGACTCTATTTTATTTTCCTTTCCTCCTTCTTCTTCACTTCTTTATTGGGTTTTGTGGAACTTTTCTTTGTCTTTCCTTGTTTTTATTTTTATTTATTTCTTTACTCACACTCTTTCCTTTTAATTTTTTATCTTTATTTTTCTTCTTTCCTCTCTTTTTCTTTTATCTTCTTTTTCTCCTTTTTTTTCAGATGCCTGTATGTAATTGCACAAGTAGCCTTATATTTCTTACTAGGTTCCCTTTTTCTGTTTCTCTTTCTTCCTCATTTCCCATTATTTAATTTTTCAAATTATTTCTCTTGTATTTTCCCATTCCAAACTGCCTAGATTTTTAATACTATAACTCTTAACCTTTATTAATCTTTAGATAGTTATCTCTGTGTTATTACTGCTGAATTCCTTTCTATGCTTAGAGGAGGTATAGATTTTGCATTTATTATGCATTTACTATGTGTCAGTATGGGGTAGTCTGGTTTGGGGGAAGACTAAAGAACGTGACAGTGGTACAGAATGCCACACTTTCCAAAAAGTCCTGGGAAGTTTCTTTAAGATAAACACCAAATGGCTAATCTTTTTACCCTGTTAACTTGGTTAAAACATTGGATATGAAACCCAGTTGGGAAATACATGAATATAAACTGTCAAATTTAAAGATATTTTAATACACATATTTAATGAAATAAAAATAAGCTTTTTAGAAAAAACTAATGGTTAGAAATGTTTATATAGGCAAATCACGATTTTTCCTTTGTATTTTGCTGACCAATATGAAGTGTTTTTTTTTTTAAAGCAGTACTTTTTTCATATTCTAAAATCACTCGTTTTTACACAGCAGATGACATATATTATGTGTGGCCATTTTGCAGCATGCGTTTAAAAAAATAATGATGATGACATGCAGTAAACAGGTAGCGGGCATGTTGCTAAGTGCTGAGCTTTGCTGAAGACTTTTGCATAGTCATTGTGACTAAGCACTGTGATCACCCTCATCCTATAGAGGAATAGCTGAGACCTGGGGAGATGTGATGCTCCACCTATTGTCACACAACCAGTCCTCACATGGGCTAGTTTTCATTCCCCTGGGATTTTCCATTCTATTATGAATGTGAGAGTACTTTTAACAGTAAAGAAATAATTATGTTTGTAATAAAATTACTTGGTTCTATAATTTAATTCTGGCCTTGATATAAAAATCTATGAGAATGTGAACAAATGTACTTCATATTTTTAATTGCTTTAAGTATCATGATGAATTTCAAATTTGCCCATTTTTCTACTTCATTATGTGGGAAATACTAATACCTATGTCACAAATATCAATAGTTTTGCTTAAAAAAATGAGAGTCGAAGAAATGATGTAATTTCAAATGCATTAGCAGAAGAAAGGAGAGATGTGCATTTGTCAAAAGATAATTATTTTATTTGATAATTTTTGGTGCATGTTTGTGCTAGTATGTATCTCTAAATGGATAGATTAATTCCAAATAATTGTACATACAGTTGTATATTTCATACTGAGTTCTTTTTAATATAGTATAATAAAACAATGTATTAATGAATAGTTACTATCCACATTGCAATCTCAGGACAATACTCAACATTTTAAAAATGTCTTGGATGCAAGGCTATGATGCAATAAAATCTTGTTTTAGGTCTTATTAATCTTGTTACATTTCTAACTTATATAATGGAGGTTTGTTTTAGTCTGTTAGTCTGTGAAGATTAGAATCAAATTTTTTAATAATGGAGTATTCTGAAAAATTAAAACATCTCTATATTTATATCTATGTCTATATCCTTAATATGTAATTTTAAGAAGACTTTTAATTTATAGACCTTTTTGAGAAACTATACAAGTTTTCTTAATGAATTTATAGATTTTTTCCAATTCTTTCTGAAATCACATAGCTTGTTAATCTTAGGTAATTTTAGTATACATATTGACATTATTGAAAATGGGTTTAGAGTAACAGATATCTCCTTTTTAATTCTTTTGCCTTAGCTTGGCCTGTCTCTCAGATAACTTTATTGTGGGTGGGTAAAACATTTCCAAATCCACCACTGATTCTAATTTACTGATTTGTATTTGCAAGTATAATTCTACCCATTATGATACATAACTCCCTACTTTTTACTCAGTTTTATTAATTCTTATAATTTCATGTAACCTTAGTTTAGCACCAAATATTTAATGCTCATTTGATTTCAAAATAATCCATTTCTCCTACTGACATTCTGTCCAAAATAAGTACTGATTCCCTTGGCATCCACTTTTGGTTAATAAATTACAATTCTCATTTTGCCCTTTACAAGGCATAGAGCATTTTGACAATATCCTTATACTTATTTTTAAAGTTCATCCTAAAACCTAAGAAACAACTAAAGCTCTTAAATCATATTGTCTTATTGATGTCATATAAATATTGCAAATGAAACTTTCAGAGTGATCAGGTTCTGACTTTGCTTTTCCTATTAGTGCAATTACTACTTGATTTGTATTTGATATGAAGTATTAAATCACTTTTATGTACTTGAATAATGTGATAATACTTTCTATTTATACATAATAATTTCCTCCTGGAGACTGCGAAACACATTTCTAATGTTTTTTCATTTATCTTCACAATATCTTATTGATGTTACAAACCAATTTGTATTAGCCTTATCAATTGGAAAACATGGTACTTATTATTACTAATATTATTGTGCATAGAAACAAAATGACTTTCTAACTTTATATAATCAGTTCTCTAGGATTGAAGTCAAGGAATTTTGGTCACGACAGTTAATTGAGAATGTAAAAACACATGTATTAGATTTCTCTAAAGCAACACAACCAGCAGAATTCTTGTAACCATCTTGATTAGAAACTGACCTGAACACAGTTGTGATGGCCTTGGTGGTCGAGGAGAAAAGGGTTGAGACAAGTTGAGGAGAGAAAAACTAAGAATTGGGAGAGGGAAAAAGAGGGAGTGGAGAAAGTAGACAGATACTAATTTTAGTAATTTATTTATAAGTTTGTGGGATCCAGCAGATCCAAAATATGTAAGGTAGGCCAGATGTTTTGTTTTTGGGTCTGAATTGTTCAGGACAACAGAATGCAATCTTAGAGAGACTTCCTCTGCAGCAGTCTTTAAGAAAATTCTTCTTTTTCTGGAAACTTCAGGCTTTGATTAAGGAATTAAACAGATTGGATGAGGCCCCTATTGTTACTCAGGATAATCTGCTTTACTGAAGTCAAGTGATTGTAAATATGGATTAAACCCAAAAAATATTCTCCCAGCAACATTTAGACTTTTTTTTTAAACAACTTTTCTTTAGAGTTTATGAAATTACTGGGTATCAAAGCCCAATCACATAGAAAATGAATAATCACAACCTGATAATTACAGATGATCTTCAATTCCTGGGGACATCTCTGTATATTCAGGCAGTCTGTATGATTGAATAATGTTTCTGCAACATCTTTAGTTTATGTGGTACTACTGTAAATGTATAGTTAAAACGTGTGTGTGTTAGTTTTCGCTCATCAAATTAGAACACGTGATTGCCATTTTCTCAGTCCCAGGCATTTTATATATAGCTTTTGAAAATCAGATGTAGTATTACAGGTTAGAGCAATTGCAGTTAGCAAGATGAATCTACTCCTCCAACATCTGTGAAATTTCCTATTTAGGATGAAAATTTGGCACTGTTAATGTGCACCTGTGACTGACATCTAGAAATTTCTTAACATTTTTAAATGAAAGATTATATTTTATGTTGTACAGAATAGTTTTCAACTTTACATATCACTACAGAATGATAAAATATAGCTAATTAAATATATTGTCTTACATGAAACTTTCTTGAAAATTGACCACATTCTAGGCACCAAGATGATGACTTGCCTAGATATGACCATTACTAAATATGCTAAATCTTCTTCAAAATATCATCTTAAAGAAAGTACTAGGAAGGAAGTAGATATGATCATTTTAAAAATAATTAGAATTTGTGCATTGTAATTGTGTCTCTCTTAATCATGAGACTATCTTCCAGAATATGTTAAACCAAAGATAGAGCATTCTTCTTGAATGTTTTTATTTATATATCTTTTCCTTTGTCATAACCTTAATTGTTTCTTGAAATGTATGGCAACCCTTGATGATTTACCTCTGATAATATAAGGGCTCCATCAGATTTTTCTGACAGATTGATTTCCTGACTACAGAAAAACATCAGATTTGACTATTATTTTTGCATTTTCTGTCCTATCCCTGCATTTCCTAGGCATATATATGTTTCTGTGCAGAAACAGCTAGACTAGGTTCATTTCCCTTTATTTTCTTACTTTGGTTTCATTGGCTTTTAGGTTTTCACCTCCCAAATTGGTTCTTGGAAGGATCAATTATCTGGTTCTCTTCAGAATCTCAGCACCAAGTAGTCATACTATCACTGATTCCAGAGGCTCACTTCTGCTTTCTTAATGCACTGTCTTTAATATCCAATTCAGTTTTCTATTAGTGAATAATTGAAACCTGACTTATTTTCTTTTCATCTTTACCAGAATGACTAACACCTGCAGAGCAGAGGTCTCTGCACCCATGACCAGGCTAATGTGCATCTTAACACTGGTTTCTATGTTTCAGGCCAAAGAGATAACTTTCAGGTAAATAACCACTATTAACATAAATATCTTAGAATAAAAGCTAACAATGGATAATTTTTCACATTGTCTTTTCATTGTTATCTATTTAGAACTATTCAGTCAGGACAGGTACATCACATACAATTTTAAAAAGTATAATTCTGGTTTTTGTCACATCAAATAATTTAAATTAATGGTGCAAAATGAAGTTAGCAATATGTGCAAAGTTGCTTAGCATCATTGTCATTCAATAAATGAAATCTATAACCCATCAAAGGGGAAAGGACAGTAAGGAAAAGAGAAAAAAAGCAAATCAGTTATACTATTAGTGTCTCATAGTTCATTAAAAAGGAAGGTTTGTGCTAATATCGATTGCAGAAATTTTTATGCTCATATCTTGTACCTTGATCAACTACTTTGAACATAACAACATTAAATGTGTTAACTATTGTAATTCTCCTATTATTTTGTTAGGAAACTTTGTTTTACCTTTCCCCCCCATAAAATAATAGTAATAATAAAAACCTCACCAAGTTACATCACTTCCCATTTCACTAGAATGGCTGTAATCAGCAAGATAGAGCATAAACTGACACCTACATGCATTGCTGATAAGAATGTACAATGTGCAGTTCTTTTCCCAATTTTCCATCAGCATTAAACAGTGTTCACATTACGCACATGGTATACTCAGAGGTTTACAGTTAAGGGAAATAAGGATATATGCTCACAAAATATACACAAATGTTCAGAGAAGTGTTATGCATAATAGTCAAACATAATAGGATATGAATCTTATCAACTGATGAATAGAAAAATTACATGGCATATCCATATAAAATTGGTGGACTTGCATGATGTGTTTCTATAACTGGTCAACGAAACAGCCACCTAATACTAATACGTGGTATAGCATTGACATGGAAGTTAAAAACATTATGTTAAGTGATATAAAAAAGTCACAAGACACCACTTACTGTGTGATTCTTCTTATAAGAAATGTTCATAAAAGGCAAATTCAAAGAGACAGAAAGTAGACTGCTTATCCACAGAATTAGAGGAAAGGAGGAACGGAGAGTGAGTAATAATGTGTATAGGATTCTTTAATTGTGAAGAAAACACTAAAACTAATGTGGTGATGGCTGTGGAAAACTCTCTCCATCCCAAAGATTATTTGAATTGCATTTTAATTGGAAGCTGCATCATATGTGAGTTACATTTCAACAAAGATAAAATGTTTTTCACAGAAGTATACCTCTATTTCTCTCTGATTAATCAGTGACATTGTCACAAATTTAACTCACATAAATGTAACAAAGTTTATATTTTCATTGAGAAAACATTTATATACATATTATATATGATTATAAGTTTTATATACAATTTTACTCATCACAAGTTCATGCAACCCACTGTAAACTCTACATATGCACACAATTTTTAAGACCTCTTTGTAATTTCTTCTTTCTTATTCACATGATTGAAATTCAGTTATTCTTACAACTAAATTTTATGTGGACAATCATAAACAATAGTAAAAACTGAATATATACCAGAAATATAAGAATATAAATGTCTTTCTCTAAGGAGGTTTGGCTAGAAATTAATAATTGGAACACATAACTGGTAGTGGTAAAGGTACATTATTAGAGTAATATTGAAAAAACAGGATAAAATAACTTTTGTTATTTTCAATTTCTGTGTCTGACAATGTAATGCTTGGGCAAATAATTGAAAATACATTAGCCCTAAAAACAGATCAATGGACTAAGTATGCCACAAGGTCTCTTTAAATCCATAATTCTTTAATATTTTACAATGACATCTTTCCACTCCTGATAACTATGATAATGTATATTCTTCAGGTGTGGCCATGATTGTGGTGGTGAAGCTTCATTGTGTCCATTTGTTTTGTTTGGGAGTTGCTAAGTGGATTAGTAAAGCATACTTGTTTATGTATCTTCATGGGTCATGGAGGTGTGACCTGGAAGTCTACCTCAGGGGTCTGGTCCCTTCCTCTCTGGTGATTTTATTCTGCTTTGCTTATCAGCTACCTTGAGCTAAGGAGTTTTATTCCTCTATATTTATACTGTTATGTTCCTTTCTTGGAGCCAGCCATCCATGAACTAATTCCCCAGAAACTGTAAGGCAATTTAAACCTCTCTTTAGTTTATAAGTGCCAGGTATTGTTTCCCAGTGAAAGGCAAACTGACTTATCATGAGTGACTCTAGGTTACTGTGATTTTTTACATGTGAAAATTCTTTCTACGTATTATTTTAACAGTGGTTGTGTACATAGGTATGTTTGAATTATATCTTCAAACCAAATTGCAAATTGTCAAGTTCCCTACATTCTCACTGTTAGTTCATCAGCATTATTTTATAATGCTACAAAGAACAACAGTGATACAAATTTTCTATAAGTTGTTGTTCCCCAAGACACAGGTAGTCATTGAAAACTTGAAATGTAGTTAGCATAACTGAGATGCAGAAATTAAAATTTTATTTAATATTAATATAAGCAAATTCAAATGTAAACTATTTACTTGTGTATAATATGGAGAAGGTCTAGATTTGACTTTTTACCACACTTGAAATTTCATCAGTCCATTATTTTCATCACAGTAGTCAAAATATTTCTGGTATATTAAATTATGAACATCAATAAATTATAAAATGTTTTCACCTCATGTGCTGACCTTGCCATTGTTTATGCTTTTACAATCATAAACACCACTTTTCCTTTCTTTATTTCAGCCATGTAGATTTTGCCTATTCCTCAATTACACTACGATCACTTCCAACTCAGTGACATTTTTATTTCTTAAATGTTTACCTTATAGTCAGGTGCTTATTCTTATTTTTTTTTTAGTCTTCATTTCAGATGTCCTTACTTAGAAATAAAATTTGTCCAAAAAATAATGATTTACCATTCTCTACATTTTATCACGTTTTGTTCTGCTTGAAGCCTGTATCTCCATTTGAAATTACTTACCAGTCTGATGTCTTTTTCACACATTAGACTAAAAGGAATAGAGAGATTTGACGCATTTCTGGCATTCTCAACATCAAGATTAATATCTGAGATAGGTTAAAAGCTCTGTAAGTAATTTTTGATGGTATCAATAACAACATTAGACAAACATATAAAAACAGTTTTCATCATTGTAAAATATTGTTTCATTTTTATAGTTCTCATTACACACTTTTAGTTCTTTAACAATGAGAGGAATAAATTGAAATTCTAGAGACGCAAGCAATTAAGTCTGAGAGAATGATGCCATGTTTAGTTCAAGTGAAGCATGCCCATGTTTTTGAAGAAAACATGAGTGACTGTTTGAGACATTTGTTTATTTTTTGAGGCAGGGTCTCACTATGTCCTAGGATGGTCTCAAACTCCCTCTGGAGCTCAGGATGGGCTCAGACTTGCAGTCCTCCTGTTTCAGTCTCCCCGCAGTCCCAGCCTGAGACTATTAAGTGGGGTGATAGATTCCTGCCAGTTCCTCTGCTGATGGTCCAGTGTTCATTAACCATCTGGCCTGCACTGGGCTACTTCTCAAACCATCATGACTGCCGTCATCATCATCATCATCATCATCATCATCATCATCATCATCATCTTCATATCTCTGCCACTAATGAGCATTGAAGACTTGTGCATGGTGAGAAAGGCATTGCTATGTGTGTGTGAATTAAATAGTTCCTGAACCACTCAGTGTGGGGCCTGTGTAAAATGCTTGGTCCAAATTTCATCAAATCACAGTATAAAATAATACAACTTCAACTCATAATATATAACATTTTTCTGCTATTCATTTTACTTTGGCCCCCAATTCCATATAATTAATATGCTTTCTTATGTAATTAACACAATGGTTATCTGTAGAAGGAGCAAAAAATTTGTCTTTTTTCATGTTTTTCTGATGATAATTGTTGAAATAAAAATTTGTTCCCAACCAAGATTTTGAACCAAAATTATAATAGCTCAAAGGAAAGACACTATGACTAGAAAGAAACTATGACCTCATTGAAATAGTTTTTAAATTTCAGCCATTGTAATACACAGCAGTTCAGTACTTAAGTCCCTGAGTAAAATGCTCTTCAAACACAAATTACGTATTCAAGGCAAGTTTCTCTGAGAAACAACTGTTGTATCAATAAAATCAGAATACTGACATAATCTACTTTACAGGGCTTTTTGTTGGTTAATATGAATTAAAATGATGCATATATATATATATATATATATATACCCAACCTTGTACCTGGGCTAAAATACATGCTTAACAAATATCAGTAACTACTTTTTGTTTCAAATTTTTTTCAAAATATGTAGAAAAATAAAAACTTCATTGCATTCAACAAATGCCAGTGATAGGAGACAATGCATTTGTGACTATTTGGCTTTTATTTAACATGATACCATTTATGGAATATAGTACTTGAGAGAGAGTTTGGTCTCAGACAATGATAAGCACATATTTACTAGGTTTCCTTGTAGTGATATAGTAACCAAGTATCTTTCAGGAAATAATGGCATGAGTATTGATAGATCGATAATATTAACTTATGCCCTTCATATGCTCAGTAATAATTGCTAAAATAATTATAGTGATATTCTGATTTGGTTCTCTGAGAGGCATGGTATAAGCTTTAAGAATAAAAATGAAATTAAAATACTTATAAAATATAGTTTATGGCATACCATTAATATTTTGAATATCTGTCTGGTCCTCTGAGATGAGAGAGACAAAAGAGAGTGAAAACAAAGAATAAAAGAGGCATTTATTGCAAACACAGGAGGGCTGGCGGAAGAGAGGAAAGCACCCTCTGGAGGAACAAAGGAAAAAAATCGCAGGCTTCATTTGGAATTGATAGGGGAGGAGTTAAAGGGGCCAACGGGATGATGTAATGACAGCTGATTGGAGGAGCTTTGGCACGTGAGCAAGAAGTGGGAGGTTTAAATTTCGGGTTCCAGAGAAGAGTATGGGAGGCAGTACCAGAGGGAGACTCTGGCCAGGGCCACGTTCACTCACTCATGGGGAGAACTCATCACTGTCCTTACTTTTACTGGTAGAAATGCCAGTCATTTATGTACACATCAACTGAATTAATTCTGGCTGCATTTTATAGCCCGTTATTTTGTAATATGAATAAAAAATATATTTCTTATATTTTAAGGTCAGGTATAAAAGTTATGGATATTCTTACTCCTGAATCAAAACTGCTTGGATTGCTAAAATGGTCATTTCCTGATGGGCAGATTAAGAAATTATTGTGTAAGGAATATTTCTATACTATAGGAAAATTGAAAAAGGGTGTTTTTTTGTTACTCAGTGAACTTACACATAACACACACTTTAAAGATGCTTGTAAAGTATCTGCTTCAGCAGAGAAGCTTTCAAGTCTTCTTTCAAAATTTTAAGGAGCTCAACATATTCCCATATTCCCCCCCATTGGTTTTAAACCACAGATACAGACTTGCCTTCTGTTTCATAAATTCCTGTGTTGAAGAAGCCCTAACGCCCAGATGACTGCGTTTGCAGACGCCTTTTTAAGGAAATACTTAGAGTCTTGTGAAGTCATTAGGGTCTTAATTCCACTGGTCTGGTGTATTCATTAAAAGAAGAGGAGACACAGAAGAAAGGTCATGTAAGGACTCAGCAAAAGACAGCTGTTTTTAGGCAAGAAGAGAATCCTCGTCAGGAGTCAGATACACCAGCACATTGATCTGACACTTCTAGCTTTTAGATCTGCAAAATAAGTTTCTATCATGAGCTAACCAATCTATGATTAGTTTGTTATGGTAAGTTGAGCTGACATAATTGTGGGAATTAAATGGAATTTAGATGCCTGCCTCCTGTTCTTTGCACCATAATTTCTTCTAGGTGTCTCTGTCAAATTTTACATTTATCTTTTTAAAAATCATCTTTTTAAAATGAATATTTGATGGTATATGGCACTTACTAGAGGTTGGCAGATTTTGTGTGTCCCTGAATCTTCCTCTTATTTGTAAGAGTAGTAATAGTTACTATATCATAGGATGCTTAGGATACTTCAGATAACCATATAAAGCTGTTTGTGCCTAATACACTAATGTTATAGTGATAAATGTATCTGATACAATAATTTTATTTAATAAAAACTATTCAGTTACCTCAGGTCATCATTCTGCTAACTTCTGAGGCTTGATTTAAAACAGAAAGATATGTCATTACACAAAAGCTATGCTTTTTTATGAAATTTCTTCCTTTGTGCTTTTTTTTGTGTTGGCTTTCTTTCTGATTGATATTGTTTACACTTAAATTCTTACATTTATATGAACATAGATGATGGTTTACCATTCTAACACATAAACACATCTGTGATTGATTGAGAGGGAATATAACTTTATGGTTAAGATCATGCTCTTTCCAGTTCCAAAGAACCAAATCTTCTAGATTTGAAATTCACTATTGTTATTTATTCTGTTGGATCTGGAACTATCATGTCTGTTATACAGTTTGTAGTCTATGAAATAAAGATAATAATATTACCTCTTTGAGCATGTTAAATTGGTTGACACATTTAACATAGGTTAAATAATTACTGACATATAATAGTTACTATTTATATGTCAGTATAAATATAATAATTATATTGTCAGTATATTATATATAATTATAAATATATAATTATCATATTTATACTATTTATAAATATAATAATTACATATAATTACTGACATATTTAGTTACCATTTGCACATTAAAGCACTTATGTTTTGTATATACCTGGCTTTTAAATGCATTTGATTAATTTACCTGTGACTAAATCTCATTAAGTTTAGTGAATAACACAATATTTCTTAAAATGACAGTTCTGTGTTTCAAGAGTCACTGACTAAATGTATTTTATTTATTTAATAGACAAAAAAGGAGAATTTTATTATAATGTACATCTACAATACCGCCAAGTTATAATGCTTGGTAATGAATTATTTCTGAATAATGAAAAATATGCAACAAAAGCCTTGCTTTTGGCCAGACACTTGGGAAAATCAATTTAAGTTCTTTCTGTTCTGTGCAACTATTTAGGATCAGGCATGGGATATGACTTTGCCCTGTCTAACCCCAGTCGAGACTCTGTCCATGTGCACTTTCTAAGTGTGATCTATGTTAGACTTCCTTGACTGTATAAATGAATTCCAGTCCTCCTTCTGGCATTAGTGTTACTTACTGAAAAGAAAGTGACCTAATGGTCATTGTGAATTGTGTTTAATTGCACTTATTACAGCTAGTATATAATTTGCAATTATTCTGAGGTTTTCATAGTTGTTCTTACTATCGTTGATAGGCAATTTCAGGAACAGG
This sequence comes from Hydrochoerus hydrochaeris, assembly GCA_004027455.1. Classification (NCBI taxonomy): domain Eukaryota; kingdom Metazoa; phylum Chordata; class Mammalia; order Rodentia; family Hydrochaeridae; genus Hydrochoerus; species Hydrochoerus hydrochaeris. The sequence continues at coordinate 232,779 of PVLA01002065.1, forward strand.
CTCTGCCATGAGAAGTGACATGAATTTGTCCAAATGTCATTTTTCATTTTGAGGCACATATGTTGGGAGTTAGGAAAAGACAAGAGAAGTGGGTAAGGTTTACTAAATAATAAGAGAAAACAAATTAAAATGCAAAAGAAACTTGGTTTCTTTAGATTGCTTCCAATAAAAAATTGGTTAAGAATGGTATTTATACAGAGAAATGGGGTAAATTAAAAATAAAGTGCAGATCAGTATTAGTCCACAATGATGGAAATATAATGTCTTCCTACATACACATAAAATCAAGAGAAATTCACTATGCACAAAAGCCTATATTGCAATATTGCATTCTAAAAGTTTAAATTTTTAATCTTAACCGTATTTTTTAGATAGAGAGCCATCCTTCTCACCATAGCCACAGTGCCTATGCTTGTTTCATACCAAAAAATAAAATGAAAATTAAATTTCCAGAATAACAGGGTGCACCACAAGCACAGTGCCATCACTGTCAGGAGAATCTCAGCTATGTCAGATAGGACTGGACTGGAGAAATGGTCAGACTTATTCAGATGTGACTAAGAGATGAAGGCAAGAAATCCTCAACCCTGACATACCCTCAAATTGTTAAAAAGTTCTTTCACTATAGGGTACAAAGAGTTTTGTTCTGTTGCATTGAGAAATAGAAATAGTGTCTATTCCTTCTAAAACACTCTTAAATTACCCTCCAAAAATACTAAATGTACCATTAAGTCTGACATTATATTTGTTTTTCATTTAATTTTTCTAAAATTACCACTTCAGAGTTTCAAAAAGGAAACTTAGAATTAAATTTTAGCAAGGTGTGGATAATAAAAGACTTGAGGTTTGAGTAACTATTTTGTTAACATTTGTGCTTAATTATATTTTAATGCAGATGCCCTGTTATGTGGTTTACTTTATTAAAATAAACTACAGAATAAATGAAAAGAAATCTATTGTTAAATTTAGTGCCAGTATTATTAGCCAAACATTTCTGATGTTTTTGTTGTTTACAAATAGATTGATAATAATCAGCAGAGTGTATATATAATTTCAGAATAAATTAAATAACATAAAAATCATAATTATCTGCTATCGATGGCTAGTTAACTTTTCTGATTTTACTCTATCAAACAAAATGTAACTTTACATATGTACAAGGTATTCAAAAAATTGAAATCATACTGTACTGTCTCTATCCTAAAATTTATTCAAGATATTTTGTATATTTTCCCACATGTATATATTTGTGCTTCTGAATACCATGTGACAGGTTATAATAAAAGATGTACATGTAATTATTTTGCTTGGTTTTACACATATTCTTTTTTCTACATATGTTGCTGAATATATATTTTGCATATGATTGCTATGAATAACATGTTTACAAGCTTAGTTATAGAACTTAATATTTTTCTTATGGTAGATTTTTACGTGTGAATATATCTATTTCAAAATGTTTTAGAGAAATATACTCTGAAATGTGTCTGAATACTCCAGTGTAGCTTAGCAGATATGTTCATAAAAATGAGGCTTTGTCTGTATAACAGGCATAGGGACCTTGTAAGCATGGGTACTGTGAAGACCCGATCCTGGTATCTTATGCTGGCAAGTTATCTTTCATCGTATGTGCTTCATGCCGGTCTACTGCTTTAAGTTCTATGCTGTCCAGCCCTCTCAGACTCAGAAGTGCTTCAAAAGTGGTTTACTTCAAAATGTCGGAAAATTGTCGCCAGCCCTAATTGCTTGCTAATTCCCACCTTCTGCTTCCACTCCAGCATCTGCAAAGGAACCACTCTTTGCCTAATCTAATCAACATGAAAATTTATAGATCAATAATTGTTCTTTGTTTTTACATTGCTTAATTTTAGTGTTTTATCAGTTAATAATTGGGAGTAGGAAGGGGATATTAGAATGAAATACCATAAGGATATAAACATAACAAATTTTATTTAATATGCCAATCAGGATGGATTAATGCAGAGCGTCATGGACAATAGTGTTTCAAGTGTTTTAATGCTCACTAGACAAATTGTTTAGCACTTTTGTTGGCTTTATCACTGACTCAAAGCATGAGGTTGTATCTCAAGGTTGAAAATAAATACACATAAAGGTAATGATACAAATAGCCTGTCTGAAGATATTTATTAATTATTTTTTTGCCTTTTTGAGACAGGGTCTCTATGCAGTTCGGGCAGGCCTTGATCTCATTTTGTAGCTCAGGCTGGTCTCAAACTCGCAACTATCCTCCACCTCAGCCTCCTGAGTGCTGGGATTACAGATGTGAGCCACCACACCCCGTTGATATTTATTAATTCATACATAGATATAGAGTAAATTAAGTTGGTTTTTTTTTATCGGTACCGGGGATCGAACTCATGACCTCGTTCTTGCAAGGCAGGTGCTTATGCTGCTGAGCTAAATCCCCAGCCCCAGTAATATCTAAGTTTACAAATGCTTGCATTCATGAACAGTTTTGTTCACAAATAGAAACATTCAGCAAAATTTTGATTCTGTTGGAGAACTCCATCTCAAAGGACTAACATGACTGTGATCATTTTCACCAGACTCTTGGAATAAATTAAGTTTGGAAAGTGAGGTGCCACTATACTCTACCTATCTATTTATATCTGTCCATCCTCTCTTTAAAGAAACTGCCTCTGAGATTGATGTAACTACAAATTCATGTTTTGAATATTAATTCTAAATACATTATGCTAGTCAGAGTAATTCTCAACAAGTACTTATTTTCATATGTACCAATAATATGTGCGGTTAGGTTGCTGAATTCTTTCAAGAACTATTTTTACTTTTAGTGTTGTTCTGTTTATTTGCTTCAATTTGAAGGACAAAGGCAACAAAAATAAAAGTTAAAAAATCTTTCCTGATGACTAGTGGGGGAGCTGAGTATTTTTCATGTTTATTGACACATGTAATTGACGTGTTTTTGGCTCTCATTTTTTAACATGGTAATTAAGCTTTTATTAAAGCATTAAATAAAGCCTATCAAAATTAAAGATGATCATTTCGGAGTAGGGACACATACTTGAAAGCTCCAAACTCTGGCAGGCTGAATCAGGGAAACTACAAGTTGCAGCCTGGAAGACTTAGTGACATCCTGTCTCAAGAAAATTAAAAAATAGGGCCGGGGTTTAGCTCAGTGTGGTAAATGCCTGCTTGCAAATGTGAAGTTGTGAGTTCGATCCCCGGTACCAAAAAAATTTAAAAAAAGGACTAGTGATGTTACTCAGTGTGAACCCGTTGGTTTAAAATCCTTGTACCATTAAAAATAAATAAGAATTGTCACACATATACTTGCAAGTATCATCTCAAAGTTTTTGTTCAGAGTATTTAAATATATTTGTAGAATTTTCAATATTTTTATATTTTAGAAGTGCCCTTAATATGCATGAAAATAAATAGGCTCACATAAACTTGTTTTCATTATTTTTCTTATTTTGAAGTGCAAGGCTCTGGTCTCCTTCACCCCAATTATCAGTTGGTTCCCAAATACTAGCTTAATGTCTTGTGTGCTATTTCCTCTATTTTCATTTTCAAAGCAAGAATTCTCAAAAATACAAATCAAAAGCCTATATAGCAAGTGAGTTTGTTGATCACTTCTCATGGAGTTTGAAATGGAGAGGGCATGGGCAGTTTTCTTACATAATTAAGATAGATCAAGTCAAAAGTTTTTAAATTTTGATGGTAGCAATATGGTTGAATTTGCTAACTACATATTCCTTTATATTTGTTCCCAAATTTCTTTTAAAATCTATACTCTTAACCATGGCTGTCAATGTTACAGTTTTCCCTGCAGCAGAATATATATAACGCTATTGTATTTTTTGGTGTTTAAAAGCCTGGTGTGGGTTCTAAACAATGCAAGTAGGCCTGAACCACGGTAAGTTCCAGAGAAGCTACCTCTCTCTAGATTCCATATTCAGACAAATTTACCATACTGAGAAATGATATTGAAGACTGTGACCACTTTTTGTGACATCTCAACCTGACTGGAATAAGTGATATACAGCACAGTTCTGTGTTCATGAGTGAATGAAACTTAGATCAATAAACTGAGGGGAAAGACTCACCATTGCAGTGGGTGCTACAACCAATAGACTTGTAACCTGCCTGGAGCAGAAAAGGGAAAGAAAATCGACCCCTTTGATATGTTCCTCACTTCTTGAGCATGTGTGTCCTTCACTGCCCTCACTTTTTGGCGTCAGTCTCCAATTTCTTCAGCCTATGACTCTCCGGAGCCCTGCCCTGGCCCTGGTGCTGCAGACTTGGTCATTCTTTTTCTGTGGCTTCTTTATTTATTTATTTTGTGTGTGTGTGTGTGCAGTGCTCCACCTTGCTGATAGTCACTGTGGATTATACAACCTCGTATCACATATCCTATCTAATAGGTCACATTTTTACATTTATGTTTTACTGATTCTGTTCCTCTAAAGCTGCAGTGGTGAACATACAGCACGTGTGCTGCAGTGGGCTGTTTGTATCATTGAAAGCTCTAAAAGGTATGCCACCATTCCTCTAGAGACCCTGAGCAATACAGAGGTTGGTACTATAAGTGGTGATAAAGAAACAGAATTATAAGGATTAATTTTTCTAAAGAGTGCAGTGGTTTGTAGAGCCCCCTTTCTAATTTGATGTCTAATTTTGCCCTAATGTAGGGTGTACTGATGGTCTATATTGTTAACTGTTTAAGATAACATGAAACATAGATCTCTTTAATTATCCTTATTCATTATTTGTGAGAAAGAAGGTATTTCATGACTGCATATACAGAACTTTTGAACATTTTTGCATTAGTAAGAAATATGATGAGCAAACCATTGTTCTTAGAATCTCTGGACAATGTAATAAGGGAAATAATGAAATCAGAGGTTCGAAATCCCTATTCCAGACCCATATAAACAATGTATGCTCTTCTACGTGTTATCTGGAACAGAGTCTTCTCTCCTTTAGCAACAGCGTTCAAGTTGCCAGAAACAAACCCTCCAATGTAATAGGTGGATTACAGTGCAAATTTAATGTTCAGCCTGCTTAGAAAAGAATAAAATCTTGGAGGTTAGACTGGAAATGTTTGTGAGGAATCTGATGAGGCTGCAGATCTTGAATTTCTAAATTTTGATAACATTATTTAACCAGTGGAAGGAATTTCCCCACCCTCAATGGTAGAGGCATCCCTACGCCCACCTACCTGAGGAAGCTAAACCTGTGCTGTCTGTGGAAACAGAAGGATATTTCCTGATGCAGTTGCAGGGCACTGAAGTGCTGATAGTTCCCAGGACCCACCCTCATTACACACTGCTTCCTCTAGGCCTGTAACTCAGGTCTCAGAAGTCTTCTAAATATGACATCCAGATTGTGACCTACTAAGAAGTGCAGTACATTCTCAAAGAACTTTCCAAATTTTCTAATTCTTATCAAAAGAGTTCTGGGGAATAGTTACAGGATTGGATTTTAAGAATGTGTGAAATAATTTTGGAAGGAACATGAAATTGGGTCAGGCTAAATTTCTTAATATGGGCACACTAAATAGAGACTCAGGATTTTATGTCACTGGTTGTCCAGTTAAAAAAAAAGATGGTAATAGTTTATATGGTTGATTGACTAAAACATGGATCAGAAGAAGGCCAACTGTAAATGATTTGGAGATACTTGGGAGTGTTTTTGGTTTGCTGTTGAATGTACTCAAATGTTCAGAGAAATGGGAATGCTAGAGTAAATTTGGTAGTTAAACTTATTCTTCCACATTGAGAGGGTACAGAAAATGTATCTTTCACTAATATCTTAAAGCATCAGGATCCTTGAAAAACTCGATCATTGCTCTTTTAATGCCAGATCTTACAGTGGGGACCACGGTCACTCCATCGGGGGAATTAAATGTGATGGGAATGACGGGACCCCAGAGTGGCAGAGGCCGCATGGTGGTGCCCAACTGCTAAAGACAGGGTGGCGTGCTTGCCATAATGGAAAACAGGGGCACAGCAACATTCATATTGTGTCACATGTCTAGACTCTATGTCACTCACCACTTGATCACTTTGTTCCCAGAAATGAAAAAGAAAAAAATCCTCCTCAATTTTTACGGAGTTTATATCTGCAGAAAAATTTATGGTAAATAACCAAAAATCTGCCTCAAATGGTAATGACAAAGAATTAGGGCCTCTCAAGTGATTCCCAGACTTGAAGTAGTTTACAGACTCCAAACACCTAGACCAAAGAGAAGTCTGCGTACCCCTGAGGAAGAACCCCAGTGCATTTCCAAAATGTCACACTATCAATCATCCTCCTATGCTTGCCTAATGGTACTTATCATGTTTTTAAAGGTAACTGCAATGGGGAAAAGATTTTGGAACCACTGGACATTGGTTCTGAATTTATGCTGAATCTAGAGATACAAAACATCATTGTAGATACCCAGTAAAATCAGGAACTAAGTCAGTCAGGTGATCAATAAAATGTGGCCAAGTACAATTCACAGTGAGTTCAGTAAATCCATTATTCTATTCTGTAGTCATTGTCCTAGTTCCAGAATTTATTAGTGGAATAAATATACTTACTATTTGTGAAAATTCCCATGTTCATTTCCTAACCCCTGCCACATTCAAAAAAGGCCCAATGTTTGGTGGGCCTGTCTGGGTTTTGGAGACAACACATTCTTCACTTGTGTGTGGTACTCTGGGTCCCTTACTGAGTTACTGAGGGAGATGGTAGTTTTCTGTTGGACACAGATCAAGATAAGGTTCTGGGTTGCTGGATAGTGTGCTCTGCCAATGGAGCCATATATCCAACAGACCAAATGATACTTGAGTTACCAGAGGCAGATGGCAATCCTAGTCAGTGCTTCTGAAAGGCTCCCAAAGGTGAGGCATGATGGAGCCCCTTAGCATTTTGGAGCAAGGTGCTGTCATCTGCAAACTACTGTCCTTTTGAGAAATAGTTCCCGACCATCTACTGTACCCCAATGGTAAGCTTGGACTTCCCCCGGCTCATTTTGGGATTCATACATCTCAGAACCAACAGAATAAAAAGCTTTCCTATTGAACATAAATTCCCAACCCTCATAATACAAAGGAAGAGATTGTTTGTGTGGCTGAGCAGCCATTGTAAACTGCCCTACCTCTGATCCTATGTGCTTACCTAACAAATCCACTGCTAATTATATGTTCTACTGATTCTATTCCTCTGGAGAATCCTAACATAGAAAAACATGTAGAAATAGAAAAATATGCAGGATACTTGCCATTATACATTAAAATGCATTTTATTATATTCTTTATATCAAATAAATATATGCTCCCAGGTAATATCTTCTCATGCTGTATGTTAATGAGAAGTCTGTTTTCTGCAAATTAAATGAATATGTATCTCTTCCAATTCCATATGTGTTCTATTTGGCATTTTCCACTTTCCACTTGATTAGAAGTGTTTTTATTCCTTATTTAAAAATAGCAAATATTTTAAAAACTTGGAAATCTAAAATTTTAACTATAAACTATCTTGTTTATCATGTTTTATACACACACACACAGCCAAGCATTTCCTCCCAAGAATCACAGGTACTTTTTTCTTGTGTATAATACCTTTTCTTCCCTGATATTTCATAACTTGAATATTAAAACATACATAATCCTGAGCTCCAAAGAAAGAAAACAGGAAGTAACCACAGTACTTTATGATACAGCTTTATGTAGATGCAGGTTGAAAAGATTGTGGCTCATTATTGAGATAAGGATGATGTCACTACTGAAAGAAATGACAATTTCAGATGCTTGCAGGGAGAATTAGAAAGTAAGTCTGCTTGTTAGTGGTGGAGTTGCTCACATGTCAATTGACTCTTGACTCAAGTTTACTATTCTTTTTTCATAGTTACCTATAGGATAGATGAAGGTTAATGTACAACTTGAAAGGAGAGAGACATTGCAAACTAGAATGACTTTTTCTAAGCCAAGTACAAGTACAAGTATGATGCTGACATAGCCTTTAGGCTTCTTGTGTTACATGATGATACTGACATCAACTCCTCACTTCTCTTGGCCGTATGGATTCGTATGGTTTCCTTTTCTGTCTTCACATGGCACTGAGCTAAAACTTCTATACCTTGACCTTTCACTGTTACCTTAGCTAATTCACTTGAGTGTGAGGAGTATTAGTTTCATCCTATTATTTTCCTAAGAATCTAACCACTAATTTATTTATTTTTAGGGTACAGATCTATTTTTAAGCATCAGTACAGAATGACTGCAGGCTAGGTGCTTGCTAGAGGATATAACCTTGGATTGTTTTTGCCAGTTTAGAATAAATAATAATTAAAATGATTGCATGAAAAGTAATCTAGCATTGTCAAAATTCAAGACTTTGCCTGCAAAATGTTAAACCATCAGAAAGCACTCATTTGAAATTCATTATTTTAATTGTATTGCTTTTACTGCCCTTGATTTTGAGATAATTTTTGAACTGTATTGGTAAACACAGCAAAAACAATGATCATGAAATTCTTTATTTGCCTTGTAGAGATGAACTGAGGTTAAATTTCATAGGATCACTCTGTATACCATTTGTGATCATTCAGGAGAATTATATTTCAGAACATTGTGCCAAGAAAACTTTTACTTTTGCTGAGAAATTGTTTTATTGTTGTCTCATAGGGTTAATCTACAAATGACCATGTTTTCATTATTTACTATCCCAAATGAAGTGCAACTTTAATATTTTAAACTTCATAAAGTATATTTTGGTGAAATATTGTTCTTTTGTTTTTATCATATTGTCTTTTTCCCTGGATCTCACATGTAGAAAATATGATATTTATGTTTCTGAACCTGGCATATTTTACATAACATAATGATGTCTATTTCCATCCATTTTTCTTCAAATGGCATAATCATGTTGTTTTTTAGAGTTTATTAACACTCTGTTGTGTATATTTACCACATTTTTAATTCACTCATAGGCATGTTCACTAATTTTATAATTTGGCTATTATGAATAGTGTCACAATAAACATAGGTATTTAGATATCTCTGTTGTATGACAAATTTGATACTTTCAAGTATATTTCCAGTAGTGTAGCTGATGTATATAGTGGTTCTATTTTTTGTTTTTTGAGAACCTCCATACTGTTTTCCGTATTAGCTATACTGATTTGCATTCTTATGAATGGTGCATAAGAGTTCCTTTCCCTCTTACTTCCTTGCTAATATTTGATAATAGTTATTCTGACTAGGGCGAGATAGAATTTCCATATAGTTTCACTTTATATTCTCCTGGTTTTGCTTTATATTCTCCAAAGAGTTCGAACAACCTCTTCAATATATTTATTTGCCATTTCTACTTGAGAAGTGTCTGCTCAGCTCATCTGCCCATTTATTAATGGGATTATTTGTTCTTTTGGAGTTGAATTCATAAACTGTATTTTTTTCCCACAAAATTCTCTTATGTATTTTGGATATATTTTTATTATGTTTAAATATTCTATTAAATTAAGTTAGTCTAATAATATTTTAAAATGTATACCTATAAATAACTTCAAATGCTACATGAAATAGAATATATATTCTATATATACATGTATACAGAATATATATACATATATATATTTATACACACATATATATATATGTATAAAGTGTGTAAGGAAGATCTTATATAATAACAGAATTTGAGTTTGCTGAATTACCTTTAAAATTAATCTTGTCTTAACTTAGATATTCATAAAAAGGTAATAGAGAGATAGAATAAAAAGTCTTAGTTTAAAAATATTGGTCAAAAGTGTGATATGTATCACAAAATGTTGAGATTACAAAGAAGGAAAAAAGTGATCCCTTCATAAATACAAGGAGATTTAATCCATTATATTCACACTTAAAGAGGAACAGAAACTGGTCCTTCAGAGGACTTGACAGGCTTCTTTTTTCTCACACACATAACTGATTCTAAGTTTACCTGATACTTTGAATGACCATGTGCTAACTAATTGCTAATTTTTTTTTCCCCAGAGATTGAACAAAGTTCTCATTTGTTTGCACTGGAAGCAGTTTTAAAGCATGGAGAAAAGAGCCCACAGAAGGTAGCTGCCTGCCTCCCCAGATGGCAGATCTTAGGAATCCCGTTTTCAGGTATGCTTCAGATAGATCGTTTCCAGATCGTCAAGAAAGATTTTCTCGGGTTAGAAACCTGAAAAAAGGCCTGTGGGATCTTCCAACGTATATTTCTTCCAAACAGAGAAGAAAGAGCTTACAAATTTTCTAAGATAAGCACTCAGAGGAAAAGGAAGAAATAGAAACTTTTTCTTCTTTCCAATGGAAAGAATTAAACCTCTCGTTTTGAATTTGTTTCCTTTTAAATTCTTAAATACATTAAAATCATAACTAAAATGTGCATAATTCTTATAAATACCACATTATATGTAATTTTACTATATTATTATTTCATTAAAAATACACAAAAATCTCTTTTTTCTTGTTATCTGTCTTAATTATTGTAATCCACTGAAGAAAATGTATCTAAAAGTATACCATGGCTTAGAAAATTTTCTTATATTTTATATGTTCTTTGGCCTGTTTGGTTTAACCTGTGATAATTAACTTTATAAACTGTTACAAGATAACAAACATAATCTGATGCCAGCTACATAAAGGAGAGTAGACAGAAGGACAAAACAAAGAACTGAAATATGTTATATATAAATACCAATTTCCCACAATGAATGTAATCATTATTTACTTCAAACATATAATAATAAAAGTCAAAAAATACCCAAATCCTTACATTATCTGGAATATTAGGCAGAATTTTTTTTCACTTACCAATAAGAAAATAATTGGTTGTGTGCATCTCAGGGTAACCCAATTATGATCTGACCTGAAATGTGAAAAGAAGTGTATTACTAGCCTAACTTCTGGTTTTGAATAGCAGAGACAAATGCTTCCTGGCCAGGTGATAAGGAAAGAAATCCTGCTCCCTTTTTCTTGGATATAAGGCTGAACTCGAAATTTTGACAAATAGGAATCATTGATTTGTGTCTTATAGTTTCTTCATTTTTTCCACTCTTACATTCTAGCACTCTGAATTTTGTAGCTATCTGGATTTTATTTTTTGAACCCCAGTTTTTGCTCTCTCCTTTTTTTTATCCAACGTATATCGTATCTATATTTACTAGTTATTCTTCTTTGTGTTAAATCTTTCTCGCCTTTTATTTTCCTGTGCTTGTACTATGTCAGGTAAGTATGAAAAGAAATACAACCTGTTTGAAAAAAATTTGGATATTTGTGTATTTTTAAAAAAACTATAACCCTCATAAACATCAGTTTATTTTTAATAGAGAGGAGTCTTATATGATCTCAAGTTTTATCATTTTGGCAGGATATCAAAGCATGAAATAACTCAAGCTGTGTCAGGAGATATTTTGGCTGCAGGTAGGTACATCATCACCACAAAGCACAATAGTTCAAATTTATCCCTTTTCTTAGGGTACATTTGTCTGTTATTCTCGAGTTTTGTGACTTGCAGATAGATGTCTTTTCACTTCTCGTGTCCCTGAAGTCCTCTTTTTGGCTCAGGATTTTGCTGTTTATTAGTTTCACGGTGAGTCCAGCGGTGCTGCCACAGGACAGGGAAGAGGCGGCCCTCTGGATCAGGCCCAGCAGCAGGCCTCCTGTAAAGAGCGCGCGATTCCGGAGGAGACTAGGAATAAATGCCTCCTCAGACGCATACCCAAGGTAACGAGAAACATCAAGAAACACTGGGAGTTTTCCCCCAGAAAAATTAAATGGTTTGTTTTCTGTCAAAATTAATTTAATGAAGAAAAGAAAATAGCACCTTTAGATTCCATTGTAGAACACAAAAAATGGTAACTGTTTTCCTTTGTAATTGACTTTATCACTCATGTTGCAATTAGTTGAGCCTAATTTGCCTCTGCCATATTAGCAGTAGATACATTGCAAAGCAGAGAGAACGGAGTGCTCATGTGTTAAAAATTATTAGGTATGGAATTAACCATCTAAATCTAAATTCTTTGTTTTAATGAAAAAGTTTCAGGGTTTCTGTAGTTTCAAGGCAGAGAAAATGCTTCTGAAATTTTTGAAGGTAGATCAAGAAGTAAGATTTCATTATTTTTTGATAAAACCATATTACTGAGTTTTTGTTGGATCATTGAGCAGAACTGTTTTGCAGACTCATGGTTTGAATGTCCACTTTGTGTGCTTTAATTCTGTGACTTGAACAACTATCTCTAAGATGACAGTGTGTAATTTGTCAGCTAATGATTTCTCAGTGTTTATTTCAAATGTTTTTGAATTTTGTATTATTGCTTCCTTTTTCCTGTTTTTTTTCTTTAAATAAAAAAATATTGTTGTGGTAGATGAAGGAGAATCATACAAAAAATGCTGTGTTCCCCTTGAGGTGTGAAAATGGAAAAATTAGTGGAGGCTAAGGATGAATGAGGATTAATTTAGTGGTATAACTTTCAGTAGTTTATTGGTCAAAGGAATGACTAAAATCAGTATAGTGAAGATCTTTGTTTTTTTACATGATAACCACATTTTTTTGATAAAAAAACCTGTATTGAAATATGTTTTTTACTTACTATCTTCTTTCAAATGCTAAAAAGATAGACTTGAAAATAAATGTAAGAATCATATATATGCACTAATATTTGTTTTTAAAAATTACATTTCTTGTGAAATAAGATATATTTTAAAATGTGCAATTTTTTAAAATCTCTGACATATAGTTTACATATTTCAGTGAAAATTGTTCTATATGTTCTTTCTGTCCCAACATATCTATTAATGATAATATAGTAACATTAACAATGCAAAGATAATAATAGAAGTGCACATTAAGATGTTCTGAGGTGCCAAGCATATATCCTTTAGCACTCATTCTGCTCAAAGGATGTGCCTGGCTCATCAGGAAGGAAAGGAAACAGAGAGGCAGGGAGGGAAGGAAAATTTAATATGAAGTTCAATATACCATGCACAAGACAGTGAAGACAGCTGTACCTCTGGTTTCTCTGGGTCGGTTGAGAGGAAAGTTTTGTACTGGTGATTTTCTGGACAGTGTTCCATGCCTGTGTCTTGTACTCTGAACAACTACTGTGAATACAACAATGTACATTGCGTTGGTTATTGTTACTTTCCTACTAGCCTGTTTTGAAACCGTTTCATTGTTATTTATCTATTTGTATTTTTACTTTTTTATGTTTAAAAAATATTTGGGTAGAAGTTAATAGATACTGTACTTTAAATTGAGATAAAAATATGATTTTTATTCTAGTTTAATGATCAGGTAATTTTTATGGGTACTTTTATGAATAATAGTTTTAATTTCAGTGAGCACAGATAGAAATGCTGCGAGCTGCAGGCAAGCAGAGTTTAAAGTACGATATCATTTGAAACACAGCATCTGATCTATCTGCCTCTTGTTTTTAGTTTCAGCTCATCTTACATAGCACTACTAGCGGCCTGCTGTTGCGAGCTCCTTCTTTAATTGTAAAACCCTTCATGATTTGACCCTTCGCAACTTCAACTTCCTGTTTTACACCTCTTCTCTGTGTTTACACTCCAATGGAATCAACTTCCTTTTATTTTCTCAAGTTTAAGAGTTTGGGTGTATATTTCTTTTTCTTTGATTAATACTTTACCCTATGTACTTACTTGGTTTAGCCCTCTCAGAATAGCCAGTCCTGACAACTTCAATGGCATTTAGCAAGAATCACAGTCATTGTATTTATTCACTTGCTTATGGTCCAATTAATTGATTACAAGTTGTTTGGCTTTCTTTCCTACTAAATGTTAACCTTCCATAAAGGTGGCAGTATCTCCACCTACTTCAACACTGAATTCTATGCGGTCCTGTGTTAAGACTCTGAAGATGTCTGAATATTTATTGAACACGGTATAATGAATTACGGCTTAGAGTAGAAAGAAGTTTTAGCTGTCAGGGTTGTCAATAGTTGAGCTGCTTATTAGATAAAGACACTGGGAATTGAAATGAGTTTGAACACTTCAAAGAAGCCACCATATTAATAACCAGACATCCTGAGCAATGATTGCCTGAAGGAGAGAAGAAAGGCAGAGATTACATGCTCATTTATAGTCACATGAAAAGTACAAAAGCTGTACCTGTAATAAACATGGAGATTATGGCAGATTAGTAGGTTTAACTTATGAAAATGATGGCTGATTTTTCTCTTATGTCAAAATTGAGATTCTGGTAGAAAATACTGCTAGAGATATCCATAGGTCTTTTGGAACTGGAAAGCAGATTCTCAGGAAAGTGGTTAAATTAGAAAAAAATTAATTGGGATATCAAACAAGTGACTAATAATAAAAGAAATTATTATGCTAAAATTTGACTTCAGGTTCAAGAAATACTATCCAATGAACTTTATGTAACTGTAAGTTTATATTGCTTCTAGTTGACTCAGATTTTAATATACATTTGTTAATTTGTGTACATTTAAAAACATGACTCTGAAAATTATTATTTTTTTTGCATTTGCTTTGGGAAGACATTTTGAGAAACTAAAATGTTTATGTTAGCTATTCCTAAAAATTTAGACTTCAATTTCAGGATCTGATTTTATGCCACACATATTACCATTCTTATTCTTCTTTGCCAATGTACAGACAAATGTGTTGCTGCTCAAAACTGTTTGAAAGCTGCAAATACCACTTGCTAAAGTAATATGTGAAGCCAAAGACTGAAACTGCTAGCTTGTGCTGTACTTACAAAGAAGAGTCATACCTTAATATTAAAATCAGTAAAGTATAGTCACTATTAAGACACATTGAGGTTAAGAAGGTCAGTACACTGCAGAGTATGCTAAGCATCCGAGAGTTTCTGATCATTTGCTTCTGAAGAACATCAGATTCAAAAAGAAAATTCTGTACACTTTGAATGTCCTGGCAGCTCAGCGACATCTATGCTTCTCATGAAGTGTGGTTCTGCTTCTTGTTGAAATGCACCATTAGAGACAGAGGGTCTCAAAAAGAGCAGTTTAAGGAGAAAAATTGAGGCAGCAAAAAGAAGGATTGGGCATTTGTAAAAGAGTATCAAGTTTATGAGCAGCCCTTCAGATAGTTTTGTAAAAATTAGATGAATCATATATACTTAGTATAGATGAAGTTTTAGAGACGTCCATATGATTTTCCTAAAATTAAGTTTTGGACAGCTAGGTGCTGTAGGGCACTTGCTCACATTTATTAACAGCATGTAACTCCAATGGTTTTAAGGAGAATGTTTTTTCTCTTTTCTTTTTCCACTGATGAATTCAGGTGAGAAATAATGCTCTCATTTACATTCTGTGCTTGCAGAGATATACGAACAGATAATGTGACACATTTATCCTTTACCAGAGTTTTATTTTTTACTAATAAAACTTAGCTAAGTAAGTGTGGTTT
The DNA here is from genome assembly GCA_004027455.1 of Hydrochoerus hydrochaeris. Taxonomy (NCBI): domain Eukaryota; kingdom Metazoa; phylum Chordata; class Mammalia; order Rodentia; family Hydrochaeridae; genus Hydrochoerus; species Hydrochoerus hydrochaeris. The sequence continues at coordinate 248,198 of PVLA01002065.1, forward strand.
GTTTGCCTATTCTTACTACTTTGAAGTCCTCTTTGTCCTGGGATTCTTAAAACAATTTTTTGCTTAATTAATCTTCCCTTGTATAACTTGTATATCCCTCCAGTGTTTCTGAATACCTGTCTTTATTCCTTCTTTCAACTCACACCCTTAACAGTTGGAACCCAACCATTGTACATTTTCTCTGCCCTTAACCCTGCCTGGCAATATGAAAACTATGTAAACTCAGGACTAAGGTGTAGCTATCTTTTTATTGTGTTCAATTATTCTTTGCATTTTTTTTCTCTATTACTGATTCCTTTGTTTTGTCATTTTTTTCTAGATATGAAGACTATAGTCCTACTTTTCTTGGAGATGGAAATTTTGTAGAATCTGTATTTTAAACACTGCTATTCAGTTAAGTTGGCCAAGCATTGAAATCAAAGCAAATTTCATTTTTTCTAACACATGATAGAGAAAAAATAGAAAATATTTTTCTTGGTTTGTTGGTGGGCTTAGATTTCTAAAAACATGGATAAACAACTTTATTTTGAAAAATATGTAACTTAATTTATTTAACTAAATTTTCTACACTTTCTTACCCTAAGGTCAACTCTGCTCCTCCGTGATAAACTGTAAAACATCTTCCTGATTCAGACCTTGAGGTCTTGTGGAATGAAGAAGCTTGTGCTTTAGTTTTGAATTCCCAAGTGAAACCAATAGCTCCAATGGGTTTCAATTGTGATTATTTTTTAATAAATTTTTTTATCATCTTTATTTTTCAATTGGATTCTTTTCCACAACTGTTCTACTTTCTCACCACTTTATTGTCACATTATTTTTCCACAATTAACATCGTACACAAATAAACATAGATTTACGCACTTGTGCCTTGGAGCAAAACTGATCCTCTTGGCCGTGGTGATACGTACTCATCATCCTGTGAGAAATACCATACTCTTTGGCAGGGTTTTCTGAGGCTGATATTCTCCACTCTAATTCAGTATGGTCTCATCACCCTGATGGTTTCTGATGATATAGAATGTTGAAATAGAGAAAGAAATAAATAGCTTAAAATTGATAACTTACGGAACACAGTACAAAAGCCTTATGATTACAATTTAATATTTATTTTCATTTAATTAATGATCATTTTTATTGGTACCAGGGATCGAACTCATGACCATGAGCTTTCAAGACAGGTGCTTATGCCGCTGAGCTAAATCCCCAGCTCCAATTAAGGATCTTTTAGTAGAAAAAAATACCTTTAAATAACATCTCAGCGGAAAATACTTCCAATAGTTTGAGAAATCTTTGACATTATCATCACTTAAAGAAAAATTAACCAACCACAGATTTAGGAGATGGAATATATTCCATTTTTATGGTCCAAAGGTAAAATACTTGCAAGATCATTTTTTAGCCTTCTTGAATTTCACTACTTGAAGCCTTGCCAAGCTTTAATGTAAATTACTGTCAATACAAAGGATTCTTAGTGTATTAGAAAGAAAATTAGTTGTATAGCTTAAAAAAACACTTTTTTCTGTACAACTTCATTACCTATTATCATGGATTTGCTTTGATTTTTATCTAGTGGTGAATGGATATTCTATTCATGAAACTAGACAGCTTTCAAAATATTACAAAATGGTTCTTCATCCTGACTGCAGACCTGGGGACGTGTATGTCACTAGAGCTGTGACGGTGACAGTTTGGGCTATTAGAAAAGATTAATGATGTCAGTACCTGCCAGTGTGGTGCTTACCATCCATTTTCTGCATTAAGGGACAGACCATTTGTTTTCCCTTTTGCATTACTCTCTCCCTTTTGGTTTAGTTGGCAGCATAATGGAAACAAGGTTTTAAATGACTGATCCATTCTTCCTTCATGACTGATGACCACTAGAACATATTCTTTTACCTTAAAAGAACTAAAATCACTTCTATTCCAGGGGACTGTTAAAACCACTTTTTAAAAAAAATAATCACCTCTCTTAATCTAGAACTAGATCATCTCCAAAGTAGCATTTGAAATAAGGATGAAAATGAGACTAAGGCTATACTGAAACGCCAGGCATGTTGTAACCTTTAAAAGACAGAATAAGATGGGTCATGTCCTGGGAGGTGGTTGATTCAGTGCTACACTCAAAATAATGCAAGCTAGAGGGGGGAAACAGGAGCAGATGAGCAGTGGAAAGAATTGTAGAATGTTGGAGCGTGTTCAGTAAAGGAGACGCTCTTTAAAACATTCTGGATACTAGCTGCACTCGTGTCTAAAACAAGTAAGGGTCCATTTATTCACATATTTGCACTTGTAATGGATTTGGTGAGGAAAGCATCATTCCATCTGTATAAAATGAATAGCTTGACAAAACACTGCACACTTGTCATGAACCGCCCTTCAGAATTGTAATAGGGAGGGAAGGTTGTAAAACCGACACAATTTTAGATGTCTTAACAGCCAGAGAAGATGACTGTGACATACTTCGTAATAAAGTGTCATCTTCCCAGATACATAAAAATCAGTTGTATTTACTGTGCACCAGATCTTTTTTTAGCACCAACTAAATGACAGTGTCATGCCTGTACTGCTGCATGCATAATTTAAATCATTTTTCACAACATGTTACTCTAGTCAGCCCGAGGTGGGTGGTCCCTTAGGGAGCTATGTACTGTTTTTGACCTTGGTCATTAATCAACTATCAAAGATGAGACTTAATATTTTCGTAGGGATTATGCAAGGTTTTTCACAAATATTATCTGGAGAAATTGCAACCATACTTTCACATTTCTGAAGATATCTGTAAACTGAATGTGGAATTAATCAAAAGGATCATCAGAGCTCAAAGAGATAAACAAGGGAATGCTGTACTCTGGGGAATTTTTAACACATATGTGAATCATTTCAAATCTCGGTGGTCTGTACTACTGTGCAAAAGAAAACTGGAGAGAAGCATACCTTATCTTAAGATTATTCTGCTCATTTCCTTGCCCTTTTCTTAGACACACTAGAGTGTAAAATGAAAGTAAGCAAAGGTAAGTGTATATAACCCCGTGTGCATTTTATATTTCTAATGTAAAAACCTACCACATACAAACAAAAGTTTTTCATTAATTTTTTTATTACATATTGTTACTTTTTGAAAATATATTCATAATTTCAAGAGTTTATGAGATAAATTTGTAATTTTCATGGAGTATTAGAGTGGCAATAGAAGCAGTTCAAATTATGGTTTTGAAAATGTAAGAATAGCTCTGTGCCCCGGCTGCCACCATTGGACGGTTTGCTTCCTGTGGGCGGGGAGACACAGCCTGGCCCACCCCCGAAAACATAAGGAAAGTTCAATACCATAAGACTTTCAAAGTATAAATAAGGAGCAAAATAAAAGATAAATAAATGGAAACAGTGAGTGAGAACTTCTGCAAACGGAAAAGGGACAAAGAGATGGATGGAAGGCAGAAGGGGATAGGGAGAAGTGACTGAAAAATAAGTAAGATGTGTTATGGACACTTACAAATACCCACAGTGAATGCTGTAATTCTGTATCTCCAGTATGTTCTTCAATGTAGGAAAAAAATATTTTTTTCTGCATTGTCACATATGCTCATTCTCAGTCAGTATAATCAACTCAAACTATAGTTTCATAAATAGAAATTTCACTTGGAATTTTATTAAATATATTTAATTTTTCTAGTTATTTTTTAATGATATCATAGATATAAGAACTGTTTTTTTTCCACTTTCATTATATTTCCTTTGATTCATTTTCTATTCTTACTATGTTCATTAGAATGACTGATAGTTTTTGACAAGCCAGACATCATGAAGTTTACTTTGTTGGATGCTAAGTATGTTTATGTGTTCATAAATACTTTGGGAATTTTTTTGGGATTATTTAAATTATTTGGAAACAATGGGTTGTTTTAATTCTTAATAGGTACAGAGCCATATTTAATCATTAGTTAATTGTTCCATACTATTGGAACAAAACCGATCAAAGTACTCTACTCAATTATGGTTGCTGGTAACAGAAACTGTTTTCTGCCCTGTAAAAAACTGTGAATGTGTGTGGTAATTTAAATTTAAGTGTTACTTGTCCCATAGAACATGGATGCTATCCTGTGATAGAGAATATTGATTTACAAAGCCAACAGAAAGATAGGTTTCCTAGTTTTGCAGCGGAGTTTAAACAAATTATGACATTTGCAAAACCAACATAAAGATAAGTTTCCTAGTTTTGCAGCTGAGTTTAGACAAGTATGACAGTATGAAGATATGTGTGCTCTAACTTGTGATTTCTAGAAGTTACATTTTTAGAGATTTGAGATTAAAAAATCCATATTGAAAAAGTGGGCCACTGTGTATGTGTATGTGAATATTGCATTTTCATAGTGAAATTACACATATGCAATTTAATCAACTAACAATTTTTAAAGTTTTTAACAATATTTTATAGAATATTTTATTTTAAAAATCATCACTATATAAGGATTTCAGGTGATAAAAATCCCACCAATTTACTCAGAAGATTACTGTTTACATGATTTCTGATAGCTTAATTTTATCTTAACATCTTTCTCAAAATATTTTTCTGCTTTAGTAAAAGTAAAATATTGTACTCTGTTGAGCACTTGCATGTCTCAGATACAGGTGGAAAATTACATCTTTCTGTAGTTTTAGCAAAAGTACTACTGTGTAGCTGTTTTTCACTCAAATGGCAAATTTAATGATATAATCTGTATCATGAGAATCCAAGTTAGGGTTTATATGCCATTTATGTCTAGTGTTTATGTCTCAGTTTTTTTAAATGAAATATTAAATTGTGGATTATTCAGTTCATTAATTCAAAATTTCATTTTGATCATATAATCTATGTACTTTAAAGAGTTTCATTTTTGATATGTGACATTAAATTTGTAGATGAGATTATCACCATGATCAAACATTTTAATCTCTGGTTTATTACTAGTTGATGCAAAATGTTTACCATACGTATGTTAGTGTATGAGCTATTTTCTCATATTTGGGAAGAAGAATCCTCCACATGTGCAATTCTACCAAAGAAGAGGTTTATTTTTGCTCACATTTCAGAGGATTTAGATCATAATTAGTTGTTTCCAGTGTAGAAATGACATGGCCGAGGGACATGGTAAAGGAAAGCTCCTGAACCCATGAGAGCTAGGAAGCAGAAAGAAAGAGAAATGAGGAGCTGGGGAGGGAGACACAGCCTTCCAGGTCACACCTCTAGCACACACCTGTTTTACTCTGGCTCCACGCCCCAACTATATTTAGCAATGAACTCATCATGGACCAGTCCATTGAAGAGTAGCACCCCCATATCCAATTACATTCTGCAAGCTCTAACTTTGAATATGTAAGAAGCTTAAGGAAATACATTAGTTCCAAACCATAACAATTAAACTGTGATTCTAATGCCAATAAGGAAATATTAAAAGGCTGTGATAGAATAATTGTGGTTTTCTAATGTCATTCTGCTATATTACTGCAAATTAATGGACTTAAAACAACTGGTGAGTTATTGCATAGTGGTATAGGTTATGAATCCAGCACAAATTTGCTAAGCTCAAAGTGGCTTTAGGTGCATGTTCCTTTCTGGAGCTGCTAAAAATAAAACCATTTTCTTATTTTTTGGAGGCTACCTATGTTTCTTGATTCATGACTCACTTTTTCTGTCTTCAAAGGCACTGATTTAGAACATTTCTTTATTTTCTGTCTTGCTTTTCTCTTTTTTCTTGTTTCCTTCTTTCCATCCTTTTTTTCACCTCACTTGCCTTTGTTTTCCTTTTTACAGGATTCTGTTGATTCTGTTGGCATATGCAGAGGTAATGCAGGATTATACATGTAATTTAAACAAAGTTGATGAACAGACATATTTTCATCCACAACCATATTCTTTTACCATGTAACCTACCCATATTCACAGCTATTGAAGATTACTACATGGCCATTTTGTGGGTCATTAGTTATTTTAACCAATTGAATAAATAGATAAAATGAATTTTTAATGAATATAGTAGCATATAAAGAACAACTACGAATGCTAATCTCTGTGTGAATAATTTCTTTTATTTTCAGATATAATTTGTTATGTTTCATTTTTTAATTTTAGTAACATGATGGATAATCTCTTCCTTTTATTTGAATATTCAAATAATTCTGCTCAGTTTATAACTTTAAAAAAGTTCTCAATTTTAAATAGAATCTCTAGGCAAGGAGTTTAGTTTCTTTTTAAAATTTTTATTAGCACATATTTCAATACATAAAGATTACAGTCATCATGGAGAGCTGTTACATGTACACAGTTCATCTTAGTACATTTGTAATACCTTTTCTCTCTCCTTCCTGTGCTCTCGATACATCTCTTGGTTACCTTCACTTTTGAAAAATATCTGTGTCCCTGTTGGCTATTACACAAGTCTTCTAGTTATGAATATTTGGCTTGCAAACTTTCAGATAGGAACGGACCGCCCATTAAGTCCCTGACTGATGAATATTTGAGTTACGAAGCTTTTCAGATATGAATGGACCTCACTTCTGAGCATACATATGTGAAGGAATTGTGGAAGTAACTCACGTGAGTGCTGGACATTGACAATGTTGCTGTTGTATGTTTACTGTAAAAGTAAAAGTAGTTTTCTTACAATCATTGTACTGCACTGTTCCACCATTTTAAGGTAATTATAAATGTAGAAATTATTTACACTATTTGTGTGTGTATAAGTTTGGTTTTTCTATGCTTTACATTGTTTGTAAGACTTACTCTGTCCAGCATATAAATTAATACAACTTAGGAATGTGCTACTAGAATGGAACTCATCTGTATGCAAGAACTTACTGTGTCTATCTTTTTTTGTTAGTCTTCTAAATTTTTTAAATTTTTATTAGTACATGTTTACAGAAAGTAATGTTTACATTCATCAAGGGGAGATTGTACATGTACAAAACAAATCCTAATTATTTTTATCTCCTTTTCCTCTCCCTTTCTTCTCCATCCATCTCTTGCTCACCTTCTCTTTTGCAAAAGATCTAGCTCCCTGTTTCTTATCTGTTACTTTGCTCTTTATTTTTATTTTGAGTTTCTCAAATAAAAGTAGCCAGGTAAAATTTCAGCATGTGTGTTTGATTTATTTCAGCTAATATGAGGTTTCAATATTCATTCATTTCCCTATAAGTCTCAGGTTTATTAGTCTTTATGTCAGAATATGACTCCATTGTGTATAAGTACATTTTCTTTATTCATTCAGCTGTTGATGTAAGTCATTTTCTATTATAAATTGTGCTAATATAAACATGAATATACATGTATCACTGTTATATGATGTCTTTAACTCTTTTGGGAAGATTCCTAGAAGTGAAATAGCTGAATGGAGTGGAATTTTTATTTTTAATTTTTTTAGGAAAGTACATTCTGATTTCCGTTTTACATTTCCATCAACAATGTAAAAGGCTTCTTTCTTTTGTCATTAGCATTTGTTATTGCTAGATTTCTTGATTTCAGTCATTCTTTACGGAGTAAGGTGAAATTTCAGTGTTGTTTTAATTTGCATATCTAATGACTAGACATATAGACCATTTGTTTGAAGTGTGGTTCAACCCTGATATTTCTCTCTTTTTTTTTTTTGTTTTTGGTTCTTGAATTTATCTGTATATACATGATAGAGGGTTATTGAGGCCTCCAATATAATTCTATTGATATTTATCTCATTTCTTACATTAGTGGTGGTCATTTTATGTACTTCGGTGTGTCAATATTCAGTGTATTTATTTATAATCTGTCTGTTGAATCAATCCTGCAACTAATATATTATGACTTTCTTTGCCTTTTATGAAGTCCAATTTCTATGAAATATAATATCTACTCCTGCTTGTTTTTAGGCTCCTGTTGCATGGAATACTGTTTTCCATTCTTCAATTTTTAGTCTATGAATTTCTCATTTTTTAAGTTTTATTTTAAAGGGAAAAAGAAAAAATGGAAAAAGCAAAAAGCAAACAAACCTAATAACAACAACAAAAACAAAACAGCAACAACAACAACAACAAAAACCATTAGGTATACAGGTTTTCAAAACAAGATGATAGGAATTCAACAATGGTTGTCACATTGTATATTGTTATCTCCAAAATAGCTTCTCAGGTTACCAGATCAGAAATAAAACAAAAGAATAAAATGGAACAAAACATTGGATTTCAAAAACAAGGCAGAAGGAAATCCCCCCCCACAGTTGCCAGTGTACACCACCATCCTTCAAAGAGATACCCAAACCACCAGCCCGGGCCTGAAAAGTCAATTAAACAATATAAACAATATAAGGATCACCTCATTTGCTATCATCTCACCCCAAGTTCCTCTGAATCAACCAGTTGCTTACTGTGAGAGAAGGGAGAGCTCTTCTGGTCTCCTAACTCATGCATTGGCTTGCACAGGAAAGGCATGGTTCAGCTTCCGGGTGTCTCTTTCTGTTCCGCGTTGTGTATCATGGCTCACGAAAAGGCCTAGTCTATGAACTTCTTTTGTATTAACTGTATTTCTTGTGCATGACATAGCACTGCTTTCACTAAATACCATCCACCAACCTGTGTCGATTGCAGAATTGAGATTCACACTGAGAGTTCTTATGGAAAGTTATTGACTTATTCCTGCCATTGCGTGATTTTCCTGTCACTGATTCTTTTTTCCCAGACTGCTCAGCTGCTCACCCTGCCTGATGCATTAATCCAATTAGATTATTTCTCATTAATGTCCTCATTGTCTCTTTTAGGATGCCCTTGAAGATTTTTGTAGTACTGATTTTGTGGATTTCTTAAGGTGTTCTTTGTTATAGAAAGACATATCTCCATTTATTTTGAAAGGCAGTTTTGCAGAAAATATCATTCTTTTCCTTTAGGGTTTGGAAGAGTTTACTGCAAGCTCTCCTGGCCTCTAAGGTTTATATATAAAATTAGTCTGCTATAATTTTAACTGGTTGAAATTTGTTAGTGACTTTTTAGTTTTGTCTAACAGTTTTAAAAATTATATACTTGTGCTGGACTTCTGGGATTTTGACTATGTTGTATTGTAGAGAAATTCTTTTCTACTCATGACTATTTGGGATTTTATATGCATCACTTACTTATCTGTGTGTTACATTTTCCCCCTGTTGGAAACCTTCTGCTATTGTTTCTGTAAACAGGATTTTATACAGTGTGTGGTCTTCTGAGTTTTCATTAATTCCACTTTATCTTGGATTAGTCTTCTTTGCATTATCTACTCACTTCTTGATTCACTTTCCATGTGCTCTTTTTGTTTTTAAGGTATCTCTGAGGATACGTTCATTACGATCATCCTTGTCTTCTAGCTCTGACACTCTGTTACAACACTGTTCACTTCTGCTTCCTGTATTTGTGGTAGAGTTTTTAATCAATTGCATTTCTGTTTCATACCTTTTAGTGGATTTCAATGAATGTAACAGTAACAGCATATAATTAACTAAATATCTAAAGGTTAATAAAACAATTCTTGTACTAGTAATGACAGAGGGAACATGGACAAGAAAGAAAGTTTGAAAAATAAAATTAAGATGAGAAGGATGCAAGAAAAGTAATATGAAGAAAATTATTTGATAATGAAGAAAATTATTAGAATTAAATAAATGTAACAGAAAAGCACAAATGAGAAAAAGAAAAAAAGCAAAAATCAAAGAGGAAAAGAAACAAATATGGGAAATGCCACCTGCCCAAACTGAATAAAGAGAGACAGAAGAAACAAATAAGTGTCAAAAACATCCTCTGTGTTTTGGAATGAGGGAATTATTTCCTGTGACAACTGCATTGGAATCAACCATATATTAAGAAGAGACAGTAAATCATTGCTAAGATCTATTTTGCTTCCATGTTATGTGAATGCTAACTCTTGCCCCTCTTTTCCTGCTGAATGTGGTCAATCAATGGAGTCCATCCTAAGGTGATAGTCACTCGGGCAGGTCCCAGTTTCTAGGTCCTTCTGTCCACCCCAAATCATAGCTTTCTGTGCCTATGCATATGGCCTGTGAGTTTGTGAATGGACCCCCATATCTGCTCCAGTATCCCATTTGTCTGTAACCTGGATTGTGGAAGCTGTCAAAGCAGAGACATATCCTTGCCTACACTGGTAAACAGAGAGGGCAAACAGACTACTGAGTTCTGTGCTGGTTGTAGGTGGAGTAGAGTAGAGTTTCATGCCAACTACTGACTAAATGGCAGAGTTTTCACACTCCCTTCCTCTGAAAGCCACAAATGAGTAGCTTAGATTTTCACTATGAATGTTATTGCCCCTTTTAACTTCCAAGCCTGGGTTTAAAATTCTATGTCTAGCCTGTGCCCTCTGCTGGAGTGTTTCCTGTGGCCAGCAACCACCTTGTAGTAGAAGAGTGGACCCAGAAACCCTGAAGTAGAAATATTCTGTAGATGTTCTGTAGTTCAGGCCTAAAAATTTAACCCTTTCTTAAAATGGAACCTGATTCCACCTTCTTAAATATGGCAGGTGCTGCACTAGATTTTTTTCTCTAACTCTAGCCTACTGCGCTGAAGTCACTTTCAGAGTAGGACCCCATGTTGTTTATGCAGTTTTTCATAATTGTGAGCTTTTCATGGGGAATACACTACCAGTCCAGTCTGTTCTACTTTCTGCAAGTGTTGATCCTCTCCAGGATTATCTCGTGTCAGCAGAAACAGGTGTCCCTCTCTCAGGGCAGTGGTGAACTTTCCAGAGTGTTTCATAATTTTCTTTATGTTGTGTTCCATTTCTTCAGCTTCTCTCTAGTTTCCAGTTTTTCCTTCCTGTCATCTTCCATATTGCAAGGTATGTACTACTTTATTTCTCTTCAGCAATTTTTTTTGCAGGTGTCTCAATTCCAAGTCCCCAAGAAGCTGTAATTTGCTGCCAGTCTTTACTCCACCATTTTTTATCCTCCCATGAATTTAGTACCTCGAATGAATCAAAACATGCATTGAGGGCTGAGATTTGAGCTACATAGGAAATAATACGATAGTGCTCTTCTACCTACACAGCACTGCCCATTGCATAAAATGGAAGGCACTAGGATAATTATACAAATAAAATAAAACAATTTAAGTTCTGTTAAATGGTAATTCTTCTATCCTTTTAAATTCCTTTTGAAACTGGAGAATATTCTTACAGATTTCATGGAAGACCATAAGATTTTTTGCTATTTTTGGAATACTGGACAGATCGTATTACTGCTAAAGTACGGAGCTCAAATGGAACGAGTCATTTACAAAATGGTTGAGTGTCAGCTTGCACGTCAGCTCTATCTATGTATTTTTCTTACTCAAGAATTCTTGCTTCCTCCTTCAGAAACATTTCTGTCAAGCAGTGAATGTATATTCCCTTGTTTGACAAAACCCAAGGAATTATACACGCAAATGTGAATCTATTGCAAATAGAGATCTCTGGAACTTTTCAAAAATCAGGATGCAAGATAGGGAATATAAGGTTCAAGACAAAACAGGCAGCCTACAGATCTGCAGCCAAGAGAGATGGCGGTCCAAATGTTCAACTGGATGGAGCGCAGTGAGAAGAAACCTTGCCTGTGGTAGATAATTGAATATTTGGCAGATAAAAGCAGAACAACACAATTGACATAATGGGTAAAGTATATTGGCTGTGAGGACTGAGATTCTTTTTCATTTTAAAATTTCTAAAATGTTGGTTTTCAAAGTACCATTTGCATAGAGGGGACTAAAACTGAATTTATTTCTAAAATGTCCACATTCTAATGATCTCCAAAATCTGGCTATGGTGTTAAACTTAATTGTTTTTGGTTCAGTTTTATGTATGCTATGTAGCCCAAGGCAGATGTTGTCATTTATGAATTTTTTTCTTTTTAAACTTTTGCATATTTGTGTGAACACTTGTTCTTTTCCTGTGATTTCCTTCATTTTAAAATTGTGATTGAGCCTCCTGGGAATAAATTAGAATTTAATATGTTTACTTTTTTTACAACGTTATTTGTGTGCAGCGGGCACAGAAGTGATTTCTATGGTATGAGAGAGAATTTCTCCCATGAGGTTTACGACAGCTGTATTAACCAGCAGAAAGGCAGCTTTTCCTGAAATTTTCCACAGAAGCAATAGATCCTAGGGTTTTCTGTACATCTTTTTGCATATATTTTTTAAAGATCCCTAGAAAAATGAGGAAAAAGCATGAACAAGGACATGTGATAAACTCTGAGAATGCCCTCAGTAATTCAAAATAAAAATAAGCCAAACCATACGTGTATTTATAATGTGTCTATAATAATGCAATGGTTCCTGTCTCTGTCTACTAGGTAGATGAATAAGCTCTCTCTAGATGAAAAAAGCAGCAATCTTATAGCTTTTGTTGGTTCTTTGCATGTGGCCATATTTAACAGACAGAATTAAAATTTATAATTTAATGTGCAGTATTTACTATGTGTGATCCTTACATATAGTAAGCATGAAGGTCTTGTGGTACCTTCATGCACCTACTGTGAGTTCCCTTAGTTCTTTCATACTTTCCCTTTGACTCTAATGACCTATACTTATCCCACTCTCTTGACCACTTTTCTTGCTTTTGGAAAAGCTGATAACATGGAGTAAGAGTGCAGATTCCCTCTTCACTGCAACTAGTGCTACTCCCACACCCCTCAAATTGGTAATATTGCACATAGAAGATGCAGGCTCAGTTAGCACACCTGTAGGTATCGATCAGATGAGGTTATCATACTAATATTAATGTAGATTGGAGAAATAGCTGGCAATATTAAGCTTATATGTCTGAATCACTTTAACTAACACTGTAGTTTCAAGTTGCACCCATTTTCCTACGAAGAACTCAATATTATCCTTCTTTCTAGCAGAATAGTACTCCATTATGCATAAATACTACATTTTTAAATCTATTCATCTGTTAATTGATGTACACACTGCTTCCTAGATTTAGCTATTGAGAATCATGCTGCTCCTATACAGATTTGTATAGCCTACGTGTGAAACACTGGTTTTAGTGTGAAAGCAGGACACATCTTCTAAGTGTGTGTCTCCATTCAAAGCACATTTTAATCTGAATTTATCTTTTTGTTGTTTTGTGGAATTTCCTAGAATACAACATGTTGTTTTGCTTTTAGGGTGACTTCCACATAATCACTGTGTAAGTGACACAAGAGATAAAAAACAGTATGAGTTGGTGGGTAGGGAACATAGCTTTTCTATTTCAGTGAACTCATTTTTCATGAATGTGTTCATTGTTTGTAGCTTTCCATGCCAGCTCTATTAGAGCAGTGCTTAAAAAATTTTAAAATATCACATTTTAGATTTAATTAAGACAAATATATTTTCCTTTCTCTAATATTAATATGAAGAAATGTTATTTTCATAGTATTTTTGGTCCAAATAGTACAGATAAAATCCTAATACATCTTTGATTATTCTAAAATGCTTCTAGTTTTAATATTTTTTTAATAAAGCAATTTACTACTTCAAAGTTCCCCATATTTCTAGGGTAGTCATCTTAAAAGCATCTGTTTCATCAGTAGGAATTTAATACATTCTAATAGCATGTGAATTTCATACAAACCTATAGCAACCAGCAATTGTCATTAACATGAAGGAGAATGAAGACAAAAATGTATTTAAATGCCAGTAGATACATCTTAGTGCCTGCAGGTTTCTACCAGTTATGTTTTTGACTGTTTGTTACCTTAAACTAAATGGTTATTTTATTCACACACATCAGTTTTCACACGTAGGATATGTAGAGTACTAACCGTGTATTTCTATGACAGCAGTGTTTGCATTCTTTTATGCACATTGGCATTTATAAATGTGAATACATCTCAGCATTAATAATGTTTTTAACAAAATTATTTTAATGAGAAATCTATACTACAAAATGTCAATGACCTCACCATATACGATTTGATAAAACTTAGAGCTAAAGAAAGGGAAGTCTTTATATTTTTCCAAGGGAAAAAGACATTATCTCACTTCGAATATAAGACATTCAACACACCAGACATCATGCTCTGCTGAAAATTTATTTTATTCAAAATCTTGAAATCATATAGGGGTGTTTTGGTATATAAATAGATAATTATAAGACAAAGAAATGTAAAGATTGTTTTATATATAGTAAGATAAATCTTAAAGTAGTTCAATAGCCTTTGAGGCTTCAGATATGGAGAAAAAAAGGAACTTCAAAAATAATTGAAATTCCTTTGTTGTGGGAGGTAGGGTAAAGTTTTTAATTTATATTAAAAAAAAGAAAAATGTGGAAAAGTATGAATGTAAACAGCACAGGCATTTTTTGTGGTCAACAAATATTTTATAAATGGGTAACTGTCAGGAAAAAGCTAAAGTATAGACCTGCCCTGCTCATTTTTGTCCTTGAATGTTAAGTACAACCCTATCTTAGTGAGTCACAGTTGATTTTGTGAAAGAGAATGAAATAATAAAAAGGTTCCTTTAGGATATTGGAGCACAGTGTGATGTTACTGAGTGAAATGGTGGAAGCTGTAGCCAGAAATGATTCAGGTTAGCATTTTAACTATCAGTATTTAGCAGTATGAAATAAAACAAAAGTAAAGATATATAGAAGGAAATTAGAAAATAGTCATGTGACTAGAAAGTGGATATGCACCCTCTTTCTTTCTTTGCTTCTTCTTTCTTTTTTATTTTTCTGAAGGAAAAGGAAAGTGATTTGGATGTAGCTGATTCATAAGTATGTACTATTCTTGCAGAATTATATCAGTAAGCACTTTATACTTTGAGTTAAAGCTCTAAATTTATATTTCAGATTGGGCATTAAATTATTTTAACAAAATCTTCTAATCTTTAGGGTTCATTTAATTACTCTGATTTTCCAATGATGAGTATAAGCTAAAAGAAAAGAGTATGAATATATAAAGAAGACAGATGGAAACAGAGAACTTGAACTCAGGAGAGTTCAGAGTTGGAAATTAAAATTTGCAATAACACTGAGAAGATAAAATTTAACAACATGAAATTAGTGACAATTCCAAAAAGCTGACAATTACAATGATAGCCATTTCTGAACACATACTAGTTACTATCTTAGGTCTTTTATGTCATTATTTCTCTAAAATCAGAGAACCACCACAAGTTACTAGTATTTCTATTTTAAGAACAAGAAATATAGACTTTGGATCAGTATCTTTCAAATGCAAGGACCCTGGGCTGTGTAATCAAACTGAACTGTGATTCGTTCTCCACATGTGCCTCCATATCTAGCATTGCTTCAATTCCTATGTTTTTGCTCCACATTGTTGGAGACTACTGCTTCCTATTCATCATTTTATTCATCATTTTTTAAATTGAAAGATAACATTTTGATTCTTCCTTAGATTTATGCCCTGAATTGTCTCTCTTATATCTAGGGCTCAATTTCTACCTTTTGCTTTTATGCTCAGCCTCACCACACAATGAAAATTATACGCACATATTGCTTCTTACACAGACACACAGAAGTTATTTCATCTTAACACCTTTAATTTCTCTCTTAATGTTTATCTTTAGCTGAAGTTAGTTTGCATGTGTGTGAATATGTGTTATTAGTTTTACATAAATTACACTACATATATTCAACATTATTTTATCTTTTTGTTACATTTAAATGTGAGCTTCATAAAGTAACCTTTTATGTGCTGTTTAAACTTCTAACAATCAGATAAGTACTAGCATAGGTTTTATATTCTCTAAGTATTGATCAGCTTAATAAAATCCAGTTGATATCTCTATCTCCATTTCATCTTATCTATTATTTATTTTGCTGTTTAATTTACATCAAATTTAAGTTTCTCACACAAGATCATACAATATTTAAGCTATGTAATATTTAAGCTTGTGTGTCTGACTTGTTGCAGGTAACATGGATCATTTTCAAAAGGGGAAAGGCCCAAGAGACAGGGAGAGAAGGGAGATGAGTGGATGAGGATTGAGATGTGTTACATATGCTCACTAACTCCTCAAAGTGGATGTAATCACTATGTACTGTGTATACTTACCAATACTTTTTTAAAAAAATAATTCAATTGAATGCCCCATTTCTCTCATTAGTTTGATCTGTATTTTAGACAAGAGACATAAGGTTTTACTTAGGAGAGAACTTTTGTGATTGGTGACTTTCCTGAATGTGTAGAGCCAGAGAATGACCCTGACTGTATGCTGTGGCCTTCACCTCCACAGATCTCTCTGTTACTGTTTCTACTTAGTGTCCCAGAAACTGAGTCCTGCTAGGATTCTTACAAGGAACACGTACTGTTTCTATCTCAGGTTCTAGGTCAATTATTCTCATTCCTATTTTCTTCATTCTTTATAATTTCTCATCATCTTTACAATCCATCTTCAGAATCTCTGCTGAAATCTCTACTTGCCACACTCACACCTCTTCAGAGTAGAGTCTATCCCCTTTATTATATTATTATGAGGTTTTGTGAATAAATATATTCCCAATCTGACATATTGCTTTGACATTTAAAATATATTACACTGTTTCTCATATTTCAAAGTAAAGAAAACAGTGCAAAAAAAATGTATCCTGGAAGAATAATCCCAATGATATAGAGGAAATGAACTATCAAAGCAGAAACAGAAAATATGGTTGGAAGAATATAAGAAGGAGCAGAAGATTACAGAATGACAAGATCAATGGAAACAGAGTGCTTATAAGGTATTGATTATAAGACCAAAATTTATACATGATCTAAAGGAAGGAAGGCTAATAATACTCAGTATAACTCAATGATTAGAGAGTTTATTTCTCAAATTTAAGCCAGAAATTACAGTAGGCATGCAGAGACTAAGTGTAAAAGTTATATATCACAGACAACTTTTATAAGGAAAGCAAAAGAGTGGAGTGAAAGGAATGCATCAGAAGTAGTGATAAACAAGGACAAAACTCCTTAGGCTCAGTTTCTTAGAACTTTGACAAGCTAAAAGAGGCAGAGTGTGTACATGTAATAAAATTGGAAATTCAAAATAAGGTGTATCATACATTAAGTTATGGTGAAGATGCCAGTATTTTTCTTTTTTATCTAGGTTTTTTTATTAAGGTTTTCTTGATACCAAAATTGTTTTAGTAAATTGTTTCCAAAATATTCAGCAGTAAAAAAAATGAAATAATATTTAAACCTGCATGTCTTTTAGCAGCCAACTTTTTCTTGACATTTTAACTTTAACAGAAGACCTTCATAAGAGAAAGAAGAGAAAATACCCAAAAATAAATACATTATATAACATGTCTTAAGTGAAAAAAATCAAATTTAGGGTTATTTATTTATTTATTGGTCTTTTTGAGACAGGGTCTAACTATGCAGTTTAGACTTATTTTGAACTTATTTTGTAGCCTAGACTGGCTCAAACTCACAACCCCTGACTATAACACCTGTGCACAATACAGAAGAGGAAAAGAAGTTTGCTCTTGTCCTACTTTTTGTTTGCATGGTTTTTCTGGCTGCTGCCTTGAAATGTTGCCCTGGTGCCATGCCACCCTAACTTGGAGCAAGGTGATTATAGACTGAAACCTTCACAGATGGTGAGCTAAATAAACCTTTCTTTCCTTAATTTTGGGTGTCAGGTATTTTGTCCCAACAACATGAGAAAAGTAACTAAGACAGAATTTAGTACCAAAGAAGTGAGGTTGTTGCTGTGACTAAACCTGACTATGAGGTTCAAATACCTTTGGGAATGGCTTGTGGGAAGAGTTTGGAAGGTTTTGGAGCTGTTACCTGAAGGCATAAACCTGGAACACTTTAGGCAATTCTGTATGGGACATTCTGATCAAAGCACAGCAAACCAGAAGGTTGATAGAAATCCTGCTGGTAAAGACCAGTTTCAGGAGTTTTCTGCTGGGAGGAAGGACTGTATTGGTTGCTAGATTCCATATGATGTGTGTTATGGCTTAGCAGAAAGTTTATGTGCATTATTCTCAAGTCCAGAGACTTTGCCTAACTAAGATTAAGGGCAGTGGACTAAGTAATCTGGCAGAAGAAATTTCAAGGCAGCAAAATATTGAGGCTGTTTGGGGGTCTTTTGGCCAGATTTATGTTGCAAATCAAGAGCAAAGAGCCCAACAGGATGTTTTAAAACAGTATGAGTTTGGCCAGAAAGGAAGTTCCAATAAAGCTGTGGACTGCAAAGACAGAGCTAAGGAAATATTGATTGTTGAGAAGAATTGGGAGAGAAGAAAAGATAGCCTGAAGGAATCACATAAAGCAGAAAGTTTTAAACATTTTAGCCTAAAAATTGCAAAAGAGAAAAACAGCTTTGAGGTGAAAGCCACAGAGAACCATGTTCTAGAATGGCAGTGGCCATACATACTGTGTTCCAGAATAGTGGCAGCATAAAAAAATTTGTTCCTCAGAATTGGATTCAGTGTACCCAACAATCCATGAACTGGACTCAAACAGTCAAAACAGATGACTCTCCAACTGGCAGCAGATTTCAGCATCATCCACTTGGCATTGATTTTAGATGCATACAGGATTCAAGGGTTCTGAGGTTTAAAAGGCTTCCACCACAATTTTAGAAGGCTTGAGAATCCAGGCAGTGTGCCCCTGAGAGGGCAGTGGGTATAGCTGTGAAGGTGAAGCCAAAGTTGCAGTGGAAACACCAGAAGTTTAAAAAAAAAGCATGGATTATATAAGGACAGCTGCAAGTTAAGAGCAAAGTGGGCCGAAGAGAGAAGTTGTGGGAGCTACAACCACCAGACGTGCTGTACTGTTGAAGTCACCCAAACCCTTTGGAGCTCACAGTTTGACACAAATTGCCTCAAATGCTACACATGGAACTACAGGACTTAATGTTTGCCCTGCTGAATTTTGGACTTGCTTTGGTTCCAATTCTTTGTATTACTATTTGTAAGTTTTGGAATGATGTTTATCTTGTGTTATTGAATGTTGGAAGTGTTTAACTTTGCTTCCATTTGTGCAAGAGTTTGCAGCCAAGAGTTTGCCTTACATCTCAGAGGAGACTTAGGAATTGAACTTTTTCCAAATGCTGAAACCATTAGGATTTTGGCCACCCTTGCAGATGAACTAAATGCTGTTTGTATAAAGGAATGAGCATGAACCTTTGGAGGGTGCAAGGGAAGAATGTTATGATTCTAATGTAATATAAAGTTGATAGACAGTACTGGTTCTTAAGCATTGTTAAACTTGTGTTATAATGTTCAAGTTGTGAACTGATAGGATAAAGATTGTCTTTGTATCTAGAAATTGATTTAAAGTAATGTGTCTGGTTGCCAAGTTGACAATGAATTCATTCTTATGGTTGATACATTGTGTCAACTTGAGGGGTTTAGAAGTTTAACTGTGAGACTCAGCAGGAAGCCAAGATTCTTATTTTGTAATCGTCCTTATCCTGTGCAAGAGGAGGACAAGATTTTATGAGTGCTACACTCAGTGTGGCCTCTGTACAATACAAAGGAAGAAAAGAGGTTTGGTCTTTACCCCACACATATCTCTTGCTCTGGCTGCTTTTTCTGGCTACTACCTTGAAGTGTTGCCCCAGTGCCATGCCACCCTACCTTGGAGCCAGCTGATTATGGACTGAAACCTCCACAAACAGTGAGCTAAATAAAGCTCTCCTTTATTCATTTTGAGTGTTGGGTATTTTGTCCCAGGAAAAAGAGAAAAATAACTAACACTCTTCATGTTCAATATTTTACGTTAACTAACTATGCTCTTTTGAAGGGCTACCTATCATATCACTGGGAATGTATATTGAAAGAGACAATGGAATAAGCAATACTTACTCCAGAAAAAATACATATATTAGCTATGATATGCAATAAAGGCTCTATTTTTAAAAAGCATTAGATGAAGCTTTGATTTACATTTTTGAGTTAGACAAAATTTGTCTGCTAATTCACAAAATAAATGATTTTAAAATGAATCAAACAAAGACCTGCATGGTGGTATCCATGTGTAATTCTAGGACTGGGAAGCCTGAGACAGGAGGATTGCTGTGATAGGACACAGAATTTATAATATTTTTTATAATTTTCATCCAAAGCTAACACAAGAAAGTATAGGAAATCTTTCTGCAACAGGAAAGACCCAGAATATTCAGCCAAACCCTGGATCTGACAGCAGTGTCATGCATGAGTCCAGATGAAAACCTGGAGTCCATAAAATGCCTCACATGAGTTCAGCTAGAGGTCTAGAGCCCACAAGAAGGACTCATGCCAGTCTCTTTCAGGGATCTGCACTGGGAAGTTCCAAAGGTCAGTGATGGAACTAGGAAGTCAATATAAGCAAGGCAAAGGAGCTGTGCTGATAGGTTGAGGTTTCTATGCTGGAGCTGAGAAGTCACAGTCAAAGCAAGGACCAGGGCTGTCCTGAAAAGCACCACAGCCATCCTCAGCGATATGGAGGTCTTGAGCTCCTCTGACAATAAGAACAGTCTAGTATGTGCCAGAAAGTCAGCATGACAAATTTGTCCTGGAGATTAAACAGCACACATCTTCCTCTCTGGAGCGAGGAAGTGATGCTCCATGTAAGGAGCAGAGCTCCCTCAAAGTGAACCAGAGCCACTCTCACCAACAAGGTCCTGAGCTCTTCCTATGACAATGGTCGAACTCAGACTGGAGAAGCCAGTCATGTAGCACTCCTGCAGGACAATCAATGTCTCAAAACTAGCAACACTAAGAGAAACCCGTAATTCCTCGGTCAACTCTATTTATGCTGGCAACATTCCTCAGGTGGACCATCTACACTCAGCCATGCTGATTTCATTCAGCTGATGTTAAGTTTACCATAAGTTTTTAATACATAACAACAGGCCATCAGCACTCACAAAATCTCCTTGCCCTCCTCTTTCCTAGGTTGAGAGGATGATTACAAAATAAGAGCCTTCCTGGGGATTTAGCTCAGTGGCATAAGTGCCTGCCTTGCAAGCACGCAGTAGTGAGTTCAATCCCCGGTACTGATAACAACAACAACAATGAACAAAAACAAAACAAAACAAAAAGTAAGAGCCTTGGTTCCTTGTTGAGTTTGTTATTTAAACTTCTAAACTTCTCAAGTCAACACAATGTATAACATGAAGAAAATTGTCTATGATAGCTGAATAATGGATTATTTTAATATAATTATTTTTCACTTAAATATATTCTAATACATAAAAGTAGCTCATTTATCTTGTTTATATTTCAGAATGCATTAAGATTAATGTTTTCTAGATTTAAAATATTTTATATTCAAATAGTTTATTTTATAGTCTAAGATAACAAATTCCAAAATGTTAGTTACCTCACATTTTTTATCAACTTTTCTGTCTAAATGAAATATATAGAAAAGTAGTGCTTTTGGTGCACTTTTCAAATTATTTAACTTTAGCTTCATAAAGTGCTAATAGAGCTCAACCCACAAACATTAATTCTATTGTATTATACTATTATGAGAGAATTGTGTCTATTTGCTATAGATTTGAAGACATGGAAGGATTCCATAAAAACAGACTAATACAGTAGAGGTAGAAATAAAATTTTAGAGTTTTAAGAAAATTTACTTATAAAGAAATATACAAAAGCATTTTTATTTAAAATTTTTCAATTGGATATAGAAACACATTGACAAAGCCAGGAGTTTTGGCATACCTGTAATACCAGTACTTGGCAGGCTGAGGCAGGATGATTATTGTGAGTTTGAGACTAGCCTGGTCTACAAAGCGAGCTCAAGGCCAGCCTGAACTGCATAGTGAGTCCCTATTTTATGCCTATTACATGCATAATACCCTCACAAATATACAAACACATTTATGAAGCACCATTCTCTACCTAATCAACACACAGGCTTCCTAGAAGTGAAAGCATTTATCACTGTACCATGCATATTTGTGTTTCCATAAACATTTACATGTTGGAAATGGAAGAATCACAGAAAACCTGATATTATTTTGACTTAGAGAATCAATAGTTTAGTTTTGAATATAATAAAATTAAAACACCAGTTAAACACCCATTTTAAACTTGCAATACTGTATTTGGGTACATACTTCATGATCTCAAGATAAAGATGTGGACAAGTGAAAGAAATATTTATGTCATCAGCATTTGAATGGCATTCAAAGATTAGTCAGAGAAGTGTATAGAGATCAGTGGGGATGTGTGCCACAGAGCCAGCAAGCTCCGATTTTAACAGATCATGCAGTGAAGTAGAACCCTTCAAAAGAGACTGAAAAGGACAGGCCGCTCAGAAAATAGGTCAATCTGAAGGTGATACCATTGCAGAAAGCAAGAGGACAAATGGTTTCAAGAGAAAACTTCAGCTGTTTTGGAAAGGATTTGATAAACTCAAAGTAATACAGATCAAGTATTGGAGATTTGATTTAGCAACATAACTGTCACTTAATGTCTTGAGCATATAATTTGGTTTCCTTTTGCCTCATTATTGAATGGCGATAATAACATTTTTGTTGTCAGTACAATATGTTGCTGACATTTTATGTACTTCACTTGGATTAATTGTTGAAAAGCACCTGTAAGGGTGAACATATAGAACTCACTACATGCTAATGAAGAAAGTGAAAGTGTAAAATATAAATATGGTGATAAATATCTCTACCTAAGGCAAGAATCATTCATTAAAAGAAATAAATACATACTCTGAAATACTACCAGCTTAGTATTCTGTTGTCATGTTGGGTTTCATCATTAAGTCTCAATATAATAAGAGGTACAACTCTTCCTGGAAAACAAAAGGCAGACAATAAAATATGAGGAGATTCACAACTTCACTAGGTGTCTTCCTAATACCAAAAACTGTATTGTTCAATAGTATTTGGACAATATAGATTTGAGTTTTTGAAGGTCTGAGTAAGGACAAACTATGGTGTTAAAATATCCAAGGCTAGAAATCCATCCTATATTGTGTATTGCCTTGTAGATTGCATTGAGGCATATTGTCTAGTAAAGACTCCCAGAAAAACAAAAACCAAATTATAGCAGTGAGGTATTTCAGATGCATAAAGAATTGCCAATAAAAAAACACTAACAATGTAGACTATAACAAATTCAAATACAGTTTCCTCAAATTAATTCTAGAATGAAATCAAATTTCAAGAAATAAGTTACATTTTAAGTTAAAATCCAAAAGCTTTAATATTATTGAAAAAAGTCTAATCATGTGATCTTGTCAAGTTAAAGTTCAAAAAATTTAAAGTATAGAACTTCTTTATTCCAACTCTTGTAGCTTGTTTTTAGGCAAACTAATTTAGGATGGTTGATACAAATTATCATTGATAGGATGCACATGGTTTCTTCAGGGTTTAATAAATTGTGCTTATTCAATATAAACTTATCAGCAAATAAGGTATTACCCAAATAACATTAAATGTAAGAAATATAGCTTGATGTTATAAACTTTTAAAATTTTCAGTGTTAGGGAAAAATTTCTGAGAAAAATTGATATAAAAAATAAAAAACCCATAGTTTAATTATAGGTATTAAATTTTCAGTGTAGAAGTTGTAGAGTTAAAAAGTAATTAATATGTAAGTCTCCAAAGGAAATAATATCAGGTAACTAAATTTATATTTTAACAAAAATATGAAAAGTATGGAATTTAAAGAATGAGCTTCTGCCACACCAGGAAGACTTCTGCAGCTGAAGGGAGATTTAGCTGCCCTTCCATTGCACCTGAAGGACCTCAGCAGCTGACAGGCTTGTTAACTACCATTCTTCCCACCCAAAGGACCTCAGCAGCCCACATACCATCAGGGACTCCAAACACCACCTGCAGTACCTTGGTGGGCTGATGGAAGCCTCAGTAACCACTTCTATACAGAGGAGAGCCTGTGACTGCGTGGTGAGTTTCCCTCTCAAGTAGAGGACCTCAGTGGGTCAACAGGAGCCTCAGCAAATCCTACTCCCAACTCTAGGACCTTGTCAAGCCAGCAAGAGTCTAGGTGAATATCTTTTCCATACAGAGAACCCCAAGTGGGCTGGTAAAAGTGCTGATGAAGCCTCTCCCCACCTAGATGAATCAGAAAGATCCTAAGAAACTCCCAGCAACACCGTAGGGTCCCAACTGGAGTACACACTATAAATAGGTAGATTTGGTGGCCTAGAACATCCTGAAGCCACAGTACCAATAGGAGATAAGGGTTGGTTTACTTCAATAGTCCTAGGTAAGCCAACCAAGGAAGAATATAGGACTCACACAACAAGCCTTGCAGGAGGAATTAAGGTGACTAGCCCATCCCCTACACTGTAGGATCCAGCAACTGGGTGAACATAAGCCATGCAGTAGGACCCTAAGGCACACAGGATGGGTAGTTTAAACTAGAAGGATTGAAAAGACCACAATATTAACTCAAGGCATAAAAATGACAAAACAAAATGAAAACTGCAATCACAAACACCCAGTTCATCAGTAACAAGTACAGGAGACATCAAAATAGAGGCTATTGTAGTTTC
Organism: Hydrochoerus hydrochaeris; assembly: GCA_004027455.1. Taxonomy (NCBI): domain Eukaryota; kingdom Metazoa; phylum Chordata; class Mammalia; order Rodentia; family Hydrochaeridae; genus Hydrochoerus; species Hydrochoerus hydrochaeris. The sequence continues at coordinate 272,626 of PVLA01002065.1, forward strand.
CAGGGAGAAAAAAAACCAATGCCTCCCAAAAATTGACCATGCTGGGATTTGGAGGACCTACCAAGAAATCAAAAGCCAGCCTTTATGTTAAGCCACCCAAGCCACACAGTTTTGAAGAGAGAAAAGCTAGTACCTCCCAATAATTGGCCATGCTGGAGGACCTACCACAAAATCAACTAGCCATCCTTTCTGGTAAGCCACAGAAGCTGTGTGGGTTCCAAGGAGGGATACGTCAGACAGCACCTCCCATGAGGCTACCAGTGCACAGGCTGAGAATCAAACACAGTGTGTCCCCTCCCCACCCGCCCGCAAGAAACTGGTTGGTTCAGAGGACAGGCTGAGTTGACAGCAACCAAATAATTGCATTGTTTGGTCAATTTTTGAGGTCTGGGGACAGTAGTCTGAGATCTCTTGGGAGGATATCAGAATGCAATATAGCAAATATGGGGGATTTCCTTCTATCATGTCTTTGAAGTCCAACATTGTTCTACTTTGTTCTGAGTAATTGTTTTTCTTTATTCAATATTCCATTTTGATTGGTTTTATTCTATTTTGTTTTTGGTTTGATTTTGCTATATCTGATGGACTGGACAACTATTGTGAAGATAAGATATACTATGGTATCTATTGTTGTTTTTCTAGTATCCTGCTTTGAAGTTCTGTATCAATTTTGATACATTGTTTTGATTGGCTTTGTTCTATTTTGATTCTTTGGATTTTACTATCTTTAAAATAAAAAAGAAAGAAATGACAACCTTAATAAAGGAGCTGCTCAGCATAGCTAGAGAAGACATAGAATTTTTTAAAAAAGTACAAGAGCATGTAAAAATGATGGAAAACATGAATGAAAAATATAGGAGAGAAACAGACATTAAACAAATTCAATGAGATATCCAGGAAATTAAAAATTCCATTGAAAGCTGGCAAAACCACTAGAATGAAACTGAAGATAGACTTTGAAGACAGGATTACAGCCAGTGATCAAGAAAGGGAAGAACTTCTAAAAATAACAAGGGATCATGAAATGACAATCCAATAACTTCACAATGATGCAAAGAAAAACAAAATAAGGTTGATAGGTGTCAATGAAAATGACATAAAATATTCACAGAAGTAATAGCAGAAAATTTCTAAAAAGTGGGAAAAGAACCTGTTATACAGATAAGTGAGACATGTAGAACACCAAACAGTCATAACCAAAATAAATCTACACCAAGACATAGAATAATCATTATCTCTGAAATTCAGCATAAAAACAGAATACTAAAAGCTGTTAGATATCCCAGAGGGGACTTAGGCTCCCTCTGCTGTGAGGGAGTTCCAGCTCCTGCAGCAGCAAGGACAGTGGAAGTTCAAGCCCCTGCCTTGGCTCTGGGAAGTTTAGGACATCACTCCGGGTGTTGGGGTGCCCACCTAGCCCTCTAGGACACTGGACTAGCCTATAGAGGTTTTGTGAGCTTGACTGGAGCACTCCCAGTAACCTTTATTCAAACAGGGGAACAAGTAGGCTCCAAGAGGGGAGATGGGCCCACGCACCAGCAAGTGGAGTTCCAGCTCCCTCATTCAGCCCCAGGAGAGTTTGGGACATCCGTCCCAGTGCTTGGGTACCTGCCCAGCCCCCTAGGACTCTGGACTAGCCTTGAAAGGCTTTGCGGATTTGAGTGGACCATGCCCAGTGACCTTTATTCCACCAGGGGAGCCAACACCTGTGAGTCCCAGGAGCTGAGGCTTATGAGAAGATTCCCAACATGCTCAAGGAAAGTTTTTGAACAATGCCTGAAACACAGAAATATAGGAAAATGACAAAATGAAAAACCAAAATGCAATCTCAAACCTCTAGCCTATCCCAAGAAGGTCTGGGAGCTACATACATAGAAGAAAATACTAGTCATACACCTGAAATACCTGAAATGATATCAACTGAAATAAAGAAGCAAGTACGGGAAGCTTAAAGGAACTCAAATTAGAAATAATCTCTCACATAAAAGAAGAAATGATAAAAGTAGTGAAAGAAATAGTGAATGCATGTAAAGAAGACACAGCTAAAATATTAGAGGAACAAAGCAAACAGAATCAGTGGATGAACAGTATAAGAAACAAACAAAATGTATGAAGCAGATCCAAAGAGATATACAGGAAATCAAAAATTCTATTGTAAGTTGAGAAAACCACCTTAATGAAAGTGAAGATAGAATTTCAGACCTTGAAAATAAGATGGCAGCTAGGGAACAGGAAAGGAAAAATCTCTTAACAATAACAAGGAATCAGGAAATAACAATTCAACAGTTGCAAGATGATGCAAAGAAAAACAACATAAGATTAACAGGGATAAATGAAAAAGAAGGGGACAACACAAATGATATCAAGAGGCTTTTGCAGAAGTAATAGTTGAAAATTTCCCAAACATGAGAATGGAAACTGACATTCAGATTAATGAAGCATATAGAACTCCAAACAGCCATAACAAAAATAAAACTACACCCAGACATATAATAATCACCATCCCAGAAATCCAACATAAGAACAGAATATTAAGAGCTGTTAGAACAGAAAGATCACCTATAAAGGAAAACCTATCAGAATCACAGCAGACTACAGGAAAATGACTTCCAACCCAGACTGCTATACCCTGCAAAATTGTCCTTTCAAAATGGATGGAGAAATAAGATACTTCCATAAAAAAGAACAGCTGAAGAACTTCATGATCACCACACCAACCCTGCAAAGAATACTCAAAGATATTCTAGATACACATAGGAAAAAACCACTAAGCAAAACAGACAATTAAACAAAACAGAAAGATAAAGATGCAACAGCAGAAAGATAACATGTCAACAATAAACCAATATATAGCAGTTATAACCATTAATGTAAATGGCCTAAATTTACCAATTAAAAGAAACAGACTGGCAGAATGGATCAAGAAACAACATCCAACCATATGTTGTCTACAAGAAACCCATCTAACCCAAAGGGAAACTCATAGACTGAAAGTCCAAGGATGGAAAACAATACTTCATGTAACAGGAATTCAAAAAAAAGAAAAAAAAAGCAGGGATATCTATTCTGTTTGCAGACAATGTGAACTTCAAACCAAGAAAGGTCTAAAGAGATAAAGAAGGTCACTACATACTAGTTAGGGGAAAACTGCAAGAGGAAGATATAGCAATCTTAAATACATATGCACCAAATTCCAGAGCACCCAGCTATACAAAACAAGTATTAACAGAAAAGAAAAATCGAATAAGCAATATCACAATTATAATAGGAGACTTTAACATGCCATTGGCACAAAGAGACAGATCAACTAGACAGAAAATCAGCAAAGCAATAATAGAACTGAATCACACCTGTGAACAGATGGACTTGATAGACATATGCAGAGTGTTCCATCCAACAACATCAGAATATACATTCTTCTCAGCAGTACATGAGCCATTCTATAAAATAGACCATATACTAGCCCACAGAACACATTTAAGTAATGCAAAAGAATTGAAATTATGCCATACATGTTATCAGATCATAGTGCCATGAAACTGGAAATTAATGATAAAAAACCTGCAAAAACCCCATAAACACATGGAAATTGAATAATACACTCAAGAGCAATCAATGGCTCACAGAGGAAATTAAAGAAGTAATTAAACAATATCTACAAGCAAACGAAAATGCAAATACAACTTACCAGAATCTGTGGGATGCAATGAAAGCAGTACTTAGAGGAAAATTTATTGCACTGAGTTCCCACATTAGGAAAACAGAATGAACACAAATAAACAACCTCATGCTACACCTCAAACAGCTAGAAAAAGAAGAGCAAGCCAAGCCCAAAGCCAAAAGAAGGGAGGAAATTATAAGGATCAGAGAGGAAATTAATGCAATAGAGACTAAGAAAACAATACAAAGAATCAATGAATCAATGAGTTGAGTCTTTGAAAGAATAAAGTTGATATGCCCCTAGACAACCTAATTAAAAAAAGGAAAGAAAACACTCAAATTCATGCAATACAGAATGAAAAAGGTTAAATAACTTCAGACTCTGTGGAAATACAGAAGATCATCAACACCTATTTTGAAAAATTCTACTATAGGTAGATATAGGTTCGATAACATAGAAGAAATGGGGAGATTCCTAGAAACATAGGAACCACCAAAGCTAGATCAACAAGATGTAAAACTGGTGAATAACCCAATTTCTATCAATGAAATTCAAAATGTGATTAAGTCCTTACCAACAAAGAAGAGCCCAGGTCCAGATGGATACACTGCAGAATTCTACAAGAAATACAAAGAAGACTTAATGCCAACATTCCTCAAACTGTTCAATGAAATCAAAAGGGAAGCAAGTCTCCCTAAATCATGCCTGGAAGCCAATATTACTCTAGTACCAAAACTTGAGAAAGACTCCACTAAAAAGAGAACTACAGGCCAATCTCCCTAATGAAACATAGATGCAAAAAATCTCAGTAAAATATTGGCAAACAGGATGCAGAAAATCATCAAGAAGATTATACACTATGACCAAGTGGGATTCATCCCAGGCATGCAGGGATTATTCAACATACATAAATCAATAAATGTAATGAACCATATCAATAGATCCAAAAGTAAGAATTACATGATCATTTCTATAGATGCAGAAAATGCTTTTGATAAGATCCAACACCCATTCATGATAAGAAATTACAGAGAATTGGAATAGATGGTCTTTACCTCAATATGACAAAGACCATCTATGACAAACCAACATCCAGCATCATATTAAATGGCCAAAAACTGAAAGCCTTTACCTTGAAATCAGGCACCAGACAAGGATATCCCTTATCAATGCTCCTATTCAACATAGTTCTGGAAATACTAGCCAGAGAAATTAGACAAGAGAAAAATAAAAAGCATAAATATAGGAAAAGAGGAAGTTAAACTATCATTATTAGCATATTACATAATACTCTACATAGAAGACCCCCAAAACACCATTGAAAGACTCCTAGATATAATAAATAAATTCAGCAATATACCTGGATAGAAAGTCAATACTCAAAAATCAATAGCATTCCTATACATTAACAACAAAATCACCAAGAGAGAAATAAGAGAAACCACACCCTTCACACTAGCATCCAAAAAAATGAAATACTTACAAATTAATCTAACAAAAGAAGCAAAAGAGCTATACAGGGAAAATTATAATACCTTGAAAAAAGAAATCAAAGAAGACCTCAGAAGATGGAAAGACATCCCTTGTTCATGGATAGGAAGAACAAATATTGTAAAAATGACCATTCTCCCAAAAGTGATACAGAGATTCAATGCAATCCCAAAGAAAATACCACTAACATACCTCATAGATATAGAGAAATCACTCCTAAAATTCATCTGGAACCAGAAGAGACCTAGAATAGCAAAGGCAGTTCTTAGCAGCAAAGCCAAGGTGGGAGGCATCACAATCCCTGACTTGAAGCTATACTACAAAGCTACCATAATAAAATCAACATGGTACTGGAATAAAAACAGACCTGAAGATCAATGGAATAGACTAGAAGATACAACTATGAAGACACTCAACCACCTTATCTTTGATAAAGGGGCCAAACATGTTCACTCGTAGAATGATAGTCTCTTTAATAAATGGTGCTGGAAAAACTGGCTATCCATATGCCAAAAACTAAAATTAGACCCATGCCTACCACCATGTACTAAACTAAAATCTAAATGGAACAAAGATCTACATATTAAAACAGAAACACTAAATCTATTGGAAGATGAAGTAGGTAAAAATCTCAAAGACATAGGTGTAGGTAGAGAATTCATGAAAAAGAACCAAAAGGCACAGGAAATACTTCCCACAATCAGTACCTGGGATCACATCTTATTAACAAGTTTCTGCATGTCAAAAGAAATCTCCAGCAGAGTAAAAAAAAAACCCACAAACTGGGAAAAAATCTCAGTGAAGTGGCCCTCAGACAATGGACTTCTGTCTAGAGTTGATAAAGAATTAAAAAAAAAATCAAACCTCAGAAATTCAAAGACCCAATCCAAAAATGGGCATCCAAGATGAACAGAGTTCTCAGATGAAGAAATATGAGTTGCAAATAAATACATGAAAAAATTTTCATCATCATTGGTCAATAGAGAAATGCAAATTAAAACCACAGAAATTCCATCTCACTCCAGAAAGAATGGCCAGGATCAACAAAACTACCAACAACAAATGCTGGAGAGGCTGTGGGGAAAAAGTAACATTTCTGCACTGTTGGTGGGAGTGTAGACTGGTGCCGCCACTGAGGAGGTCAGTCTGGAGATTCCTCAAAAAGCAGAGATTGGAAGTCCCATTTGACCCAGCTATTCCACTCCTAGGTATATTCCCAGAAGAACTGAAAACATCATACCACAATGATATATGTGCACCCATGTTTATTATGGCACAATTTGTAATAGCCAGATTTTGGAAACAACCTAAGTGGCCATCAACTGAGAAATGGATAAAAAAATTGTGGTACTTTTATACAATGGAGTATTACTCAGCTATAAAGAATGATCACATTGAGATATTTATAAGTAAATGGATGCAACTTGAGACCATACTCATAAGCAATATAAATCAAACTAACAAGTATAAATACTGCATAGTCTCCCTAGTGTAAGAAAAAATAAGAATACATAAGATTCTATGGTAATCATGGATCCCCATTATATTGCTTTGAAGACTTGTAGTGTTTTCATTCATTGGTTGGAATGGTTTTATTCTTTTTTATTTGATCTTATCATGTGTGATGGTATGAACAGCTACTTTGAAGAAAACAAGACATATGGCAGCCATTGCTGATTTAGTATCATCTGGCTTTGAAGTCCTACCATGCTTTTGTTCTTTTATTACCATTGGTTCTATCACATTGTATCTTACTGGATTTTAATATATGTAATAATAAACAAATTTTTATGGAAAATGAGATAGTAGAGTAGCCATTGTTTATTTTCTGTTATTTGGTTCAGAATGCCTTGTAATAGTTTCTCTCTTGAATGCTTTTATTCTATTTTGTTATATTTGATCTTATTGTTTGTGAAGCTATGCTCAACTATTTCAAAGAAAGAGATATTATGGTAGCTACTGTTGATATTCAATTGTCTTGTTGTGAAGTACTGTGTTGCTTATATTGTTCTGTTCTGATCTGCATTGTTCTGTCCCCTTTTGTTTTATTCTCTGTAAAATAAATTTTTTTTTAAAAAGCTGTTAGAGAAAAGATACAACTCACCTATCAAGAAAAGCCCATTGGAATCATGACACACTTGTCAACACAATCCTCAAGTCAAGAATAGCTGTGGAAAAAAAAAAGAATAGCAGTGAGTGTAGTATTTCAAACCCTAACATAAAAAAAAATTTATTGGTTGATATACCCTGTAAAACTGTCTTTGAAAATTAATGGAGAAATAAAGTTCTCCACAACAAAGAACAAACACACATTCTTCTCAGCTGCACATGATGTTCTCTAAAATATCAACCCAAAAATACACTTAAGTAAATGTAAAGGGATAGAAATTATCACAGGCATAATTTCTGACCATAGTGCACTAACATTGGAAATTAATGACAAAATAAACTGCAAAACCAACATAAACACATGAAAATTAAATAACACCCTGCTGAAAAGTCAATGGGTTACAGAGAAAATTAAAGAAGAAATGGAACAATATCTATAATGCAATGAAAACATAAATACCAAAACCTGTGGAACACAATGAAAGTTGTCTTAAAAGGGAAATATATAGCAATGAATTGTCATATCAGGAAAACCAAATGAGTACAAATAAACGACATAATGTTGCATCTCAGGCTCCAAGGAAAAGAAGAGAAAGTCAAGCCCAAAACTCATAGAAGGGAGGAAATTATAAAGACTGAAGCAGAAATTAATGTAACAGAGACTAAGAAAATAATACAAAGTATTAATGAATCAAAGGATTGGTCTTTGAAAGAATAAACAAATTGATAAACCATATCAAACCTTATAAAGAAAAAGAAAGGAACAACTTAAAGTCATGCAATAAGGATTGAAAAGACTGAAATTACTACAGATCCTGTGGAAATTCAGAAAATCATGAATACCTACATTGAAAATATTTTACTCATGAAAGAATGGAAAACACAAAGGAAATTGATAGATTCCTATAAACATGTGAATTACCAAAGCTGAATCAAGAAGGTATAAAAATTTCAAATAACTCCCTATCAGTTACTGACATTGAAAACATAATTAAATGCTTACCAACAAAGAAAAGCCCAGGTTCTCATGGATTCACAGCAGAATTCTACAAAAAATTTAGGGATGATTTAATGCCAACACTCCTCAAACTCTAATGAATTAAAATGAGAGCAATTTTCCCTAACTCATTCTTGGAGGCAAGTATTACTCTGATATCAAAACCAGGAGAAAGACCCAACCAAAAAGGAGGACTATAGACTAATCTCCCTAATGAATGTCAATGCAAAAATTCTAAATAAAATACTAGCAAATAGAGTGCAGCAAATCATCAAGATTTTACATCATGACCAAGTGGAATAGATTGCAGCAATTCAAGGATGGTTCAACATACACAAATCAATAAATGTACTCCATCATGTCAAGAGAGACAAAACAAAAATCATATCATCATCTCAATATATACAAAAAAAAGCTTTTGACAAAATCCAAACTAGTTCATGATAAAAACCCTACAGAAAGTTGGAATAGATGGTCTTTAACTCAATCTGATAAAAACCATCTATGACAAACCAACAGCCAACATCATATTAAATGATCAAAAACTGAAAGTTTTACTCTAAAATCAAGAACAAGACTAGGCTTCCCACCATCACCACTTTTATTCAATATAGTTCTGGAAACATTAGCCCAAACAATTAGACAAGAGAGATGAATAAAAAGAGTAAGGATAGGAAAGGAAGGAGTTAAGTCATCCCTATTTGCAGATAACATGGCATTCTATGTAGAAGACCCCTAAAAACTCCATCAAAAGACTTCTAGAATTAGTAAGCAAATTCAGTAATGTACCTGGATACAAATCAACACCCAGAAATGAACAGCATTTCTGTACACAAACAATAAACTCACTGAGAGAGAAATTATGGAAATGACACCATTCACAATAGCATCCAAAAAAATGAAATACTTAGGGATAAGGTAACAAAGAATGTAAAAGACCTATATGCTGAAAATTATACTACTCTAAAAAAAGGAGATTGAAGAGGATGTCAGAAAATGGAAAGATGTCCCTTGCTTTTCATTGGAAAGAACCAATATAGTAAAAATGATCATACTCTCATAATTGTTATACAAATTTAATGCGATTCAAATCAAAATTCCATTAACATACCTCACAGATCTAGAGAAAACATTTCTAAAATTCATTTGGAAATAGAAGAGACCTAAAATAACAAAGAAAATCTGGGGCAACAAAGGCAAAGTAGGATGCATCACAATTCCTGACTAGAAATTATACTACAAAGCTACTATGATAAAACAGCATGGTACTGGGAAAAACAGACCTGAGGATCTGTGGAACAGATAAGAAGATGCAGGCACAACTGCAAAGACATTCAGTCACCTTATCTTTGACAAAGGAGCTAAACATGTTCACTGGAAGAAGGATAGCCTCTAAAATAAATGATGCTGGAAAAATTGGCTTTTCACATGCCAAAGACTGAAACTAGATTCATGTCTACCACCTTGTACTAAATTAAAGTCAAAATGGATCAAAGATCTAAACATTAAAATAGAAATGCTAAATCTACTGGAAAACAAGGTAGATAGAAATCTGAAGACATAGGAGTCAACAAAGATTTCATAAACAAAATGCAAACTGCACAGGGGAATACTTCAAAGAATCAATAAAGAAGAACAACTTGTGGTCATCTCAGATGAAGAAATACAAATGGCAAAAAATACATGTAGAGATGTTCAGTATCACTGATCATTTGTGAAATGCAAACTAAAACAACATTGAAATTTCATCTTACTCCAGAAAGAATGGCTGCCAAGAGATCAGCTGACAACATATTTTGTCTGGGCTGTGGGGAAAAAGGAACACTGCTGGGAGTATAGACTGGTACAGTCACTGTGGAAATCTGTGTGCAAATTCCTCACAGAACTAGGGTTGGAAGTTCCAGTCAATCCAGCTATTCCCCTTGGTATTTTCACAGATAATTTGAAAATGACATGCTACAGTTACATATGTGCACCCATGTTAAAGCAGTACAATTTCTAATAGCTAAATCTTGGAAACAACTCAAATGCTCATCAAACATGAAATAGATAAAAAAGTAGTTTTTTTATACAATGGAATATTATTCAGGTATAAAGAACATTAATCTTGAGTCTTTATAGGTAAATTGAGGCCACACTCATAAGTGAAATAAATCATACATTTGTATAATATTATCTCTCTGGTGTTAAAAAATCTGAAAGTAGTAAGATTCAAAATGTACAATAGATATTGTGATAATGAAAGGGAAGGAAAGTGCTCAAAAAGAAAACAAAACAAAACAAAAACTACTGGGATAGGGGAAAGGGGAGAAGGAAGAAGGGCAAATATATATATATATATATATATATATATATATATATATATATATAAAATAGATAGCTATAATGCTAATCTCTTTTGGTTCATCCAAAATAATAGTTTGTGCTTTTGTTGTTTGATTGATTGATAATTTTGTGCCCAAATCTAATAACCTGAATAACTATTTCTAAGATAACAATATACAATGTATTAATTTCTTACTGTTTTTCTGAAATTCTGTATCATTTCTATCAGTTTTTCTGTTTTACTTTAAAAAAAAAAAGAATAAAAAAGAATGAATGTAAATTTCCAAGATCATAGGGCAATATTTTAGGAGAATTGTGGAGTATGAAATATTGAGTTACTTTCATTAACATACATGCAAACAAAATAGGGGGAAAAGTTTTCAGAGATCAATCATAACTGGTAACTGTGAAAGTAGGACTTGAGCTAAGTTGGAAATAATTGTAACATGTTTTATAGGAAGATAAGTGATAAATAAACTGGACATTGACCAAAGTGAACATAACTCAAATTTTACCAATACACTCTTATTAATTCTTACTATCCCAGTGTTGCATCTTTTTTTTTAGATTTGCATAGTTTTTTCAAAATTTAATATTTTTATTGAAGTATCTAAAAAGTGATGTGGTTTTTCATATTTTAAGCTTTTTCTGGTTTTTTTATCATTACATGTAATGCATACACTGAGACCTGATTGTGTATATTTTCTCCCCATTTTTTATTATCATTTTTGATGTACTGGGGATTGAACCCAGGGCTTTCTCACCGAACTACATCTTTTCCACTCTCCTTCTTACATTTTATTCTTTATTTTGAGACAGGGTTTCTCCAGTTCACTAAATTACTCAGGTTAAGTTTGAAGTTAGAATCTCAAATGCTGGAATTACAGAAGTGCACCACCACACGACTCAGAGTGCTTAATTTAACGGACAATTAAATCTGAAAACAAACATTAACCAGTCTTTTTTTTTCCTACAGTACTTTCCAGATGCAATTTATGTATCTTGTCTCTTCAAGGACACCATTGTAATTTGTTTACAGATAAAGCAAATTGACTTTGAATACAAGTGGACAAAGAGAGTCAACACAGATTGCAGGTGATTTTGGAAGATATATTAGACCCTGCTGTCCCTGTCAGTCACTTAATAACAATCAGAAGTGCTGTTGAACATGTCACACTGGAGAGACACATGAACCCTCTAAGCAAGGTCATTAGGAAGTCACTAGTTCAGGTATGAGTGAAAAATGGGCTTGGCAGGGTTCCAGTAGGTGCATACTGGCATCACTGAGTATATAACCAACAATCTGATAAAGCTGGAGAGACAATATTTTAAAAAGTTAATAGTTGAGACCATGCCTTACACTGATAACCAAATATATACAGGTACAGAAAATGTGATATATTTCACTCTGGAAAGCAAGATTTTTCATTTAGATTCAATCAAATGACTGCTTCTAATTTTATCCATTTCAAAAATCACATATTCTTAGTTGTGTCTAAAAGGTGAGGTGATACATATGAATATATTGCCTCTCTGAGCAGGACTTCATGGATAACTAAGCCACATATTCATTGAGAGATCAAATAATTCAAATAGAAAAGCAAGTTATGTTGATCTGATTAATAATTCACTTTTAACTATGAATGAGAGAATTACAGAAAACTTTTTAAAAGCTCATGGGTTAAACATTATGTTGAACTATTATTACTAATATTCTTTGTTATGGAACTGCACTCTGAAACCATCTTATTGTGGACTTTTTTTCCATTTCATCAAGAAAAACCTTTCCAGAATATGACAAACAATATGGTGAATGCTGCTGTCATGCATTATCCAACAGAAGAGCCAGGGTCTTCACTGTGAGAAGCAGACGTAACATTTTAGTGAGAATGTGTGAAAAGTTTCAAATTCTTCAGTGTAGCTGGACAGTTGTGAGCTAGTCAAGAGGTATTTTTTGAAGTGTAACAAAATGCTAACATGAAATTTTATCAATTTCTTTGGAGTTGTGTGGCTGTGCCACTTTAGCGTCAAGTTGTTTAAGAAATGTCATTGTGGGTAATGAAATATAGGTCTGTTGATATGAGACCAAGTTTCAAAGTTCTTAGTAGAAATAACCCAGTTCTGCTAGTGCCAAAAAAGTATATCAGTCAAGCTTTAACATCAAGGTAATGTTGATTGTGGAGTTGTTTGCTTGTTTGTTTTACTATGATAGAATTCTAAGAGCTGAGTTAATAGCCAGGAATACTATAGTGAACTGTAAATATTACATGGGTTTGTTAGAGCATTTAAGAAATGTTGTCTATAGAATATGGCATAAGAAATGGGAAAATGATCTCACAAAACGCTTTCAAAACTTCTTCAGAAGGTGACAAGAAGGATGAGATAGAACTTTTTTCAAATAAGAGAAATTATGTTGAGGAGAATCAATGAAAATGTGTCTTTTACCATATTAAGTTTTCACAATTTAAACATATATGATGTATTTTCAGCACATCTTTCAGAGTTGTCCTGTAACAAATTCTGTAGTGTTATAGAGATAAAACATTTCAACTTTTTATTAGCTTTCCCATATTTTTGGACAAAATATATGTCACTCACAATTTAGAGAAGGAAAAGCTAAATTTAGCTCATGATTTGAGGGAATTCTGTCCATATTCACCTGGATACAAGATAGGAGCATCATTGTAAAAGGAGATGAAGGACTAAGATGCTCAGTTCATGTAGTCTGAAGCAAAGAGTAAGGGAAGTGGAGCCAGAGATGGACAAGTGAGAAATTATATATAGAATGCAAGGTCTTGCATCCATGTCTCACCTTAAGACATCTCAGAGCCTGTTTTACTAATTTTCACGTATTTGCTAATCTGATGAAGTTAATATCAGGATTAATAATCAGAATCCAATCCTCAACTTTGCATCCTGAAATAACTAAAACTGTATTACCATAGTTAATTACAATATAATGAAAACAGCAGACTCATAATTCTGTATAATATAAAACAATTATTCTGAGTACAAAATAAACACAACTGTAGACATAATTTAAACACAACACAAATCCTTTCTCTAAAGTCTCAACACTTTACAATTTTTCAAAAGTCCAAATGCAAAACACTTCTGAGACGTAAGTCAAACTCTTAGCTGTGATCCCCTATTAACTGAAAAATAAGTAAACAGAAACATCTTCATTCTAGAAGGAGGAAATAAATTGATTAAAATATTGGACAAAGAATGATTGAAATCTCAGAATGGAAAATATTGAGTCCTGTAGCTCTATATCTAGAATCCAAAGCACACAGTAGGAAACATGAGTTCCAATATGCTTGGGTGATCCCAAATCTATGACCTTAATGGTTGAAACAACACAGCCTCTCTTTTAGGATGGCTCCATTCACAGATTGCAGTTTTTCTTGATAGGCATTCTGTCTTCCTGGCATCTCTGATTTACTGATGCAACTACTTCATCTTTGGTTTCCTTCTCACAGCTTCCTGCACTACTCTCACAGGGACTTGTTACCTTGCCCCCCCAGATCTTCCTTTGAAATGTGGGTGGAAATTTCCCTGACCCCTTAACACTTGCATTCTGCATGCCACTAAAACCAGCATCATGTAGCAAGCAAGTCTGCTGTCAGGAGAAACAGACAACTCATACCATCTCTGCAGTGGACTCTGGATACCATGATATATGAAAAAGTAAAATTTATCCCAGAAACAATTCTTTAAGATGCTTTTCATGAGCAGATGCTCCAAGAACTCTTCTCAAATGAGAGATTTCAGAAAGTCTGTTAAATGCTTTTGTACTGTTTGCCCTGTAATGGGGAGGATCTTGCTGATTTCCTCCCCTCAAGACAATTTGCTTCCTGTCTAATGACAAAGTAAATTTTTAAATGTGAATCTCTTCAGCTGCTATACTTCCTTTAGATTCAGCTTAACATAAGTTTTCTATTGACCAAGTTTTACACCTTTCAAATTTTCCACTCTTATTGTTGACACTATTATTACTATATATTTGGTTAAATGGATCCAGCATTGCTTGTGCCACTATTTGAACGGTGAGGACATCTTGAAATTTCCTCCACCTTATTGATTAATCTAACACCCTTAATCTTAGTTTCATTCAAATTTCAGGACTTGAGAAAAATATAGATAAATTTTCTAGAGTGTAACACAGATTCCCTAAGTATAAAGTCTAATGAAGTCCTTGTGCACAACTGACACTTCCTAATCTTGGCCTTTACTGTCTGAGTTTCTATTAACCTGCTTGCTTCTGAGTTCTTACCAGAATCACTCATGCTTTTCTTACACCATTCAACTTCCTTCATAGCTCAGTTCTCCAAACTTGTCCAACAAATCAGTTCCAAATACTTCTAATCCATGTGGCTAGGCACAGGCATAGCATTAGCCCAACTTCTCTAATACCAATCTTCTGTATTGGTCAACTTTCTCATTGTTGGAGATGATACCTAACCCTCACAACTTAATGGAAAAGGGTTGATTTACCTATATTATATTTGATAATCAACTGACCTCAAAATATAAACATTATATCTGAAGAATGTAGCAGAACAAAACTGCTTAGTTCATGTAGCCAGGGAAAAGAGTTGGGGAATAGCACCACAAAGGAACAGGAAAAGGATCATACAAAGAGTACATAAAGCCATGCCTTCATGACCCACTGAGACACACAGGACAATGCCTGTCTTCTAGGCTTTCCTGCTCCAATAAAAGTAATACATGAGGTTCAACAATCACAGGTTAGAAGCTACAAATGACTTTTCATAAACCTAACAGATAGGTAGGCTGGTTAGGGTCAGGATTTGTGTAGAAATGAGCAAGGATCAAAGATCTCTGGTCTCAAGAATTACATTTAACTTTTCTCTCGTCAGAAGTTGTTTTTTTTTTTTTTTGAGAGTGAGGAATGGTGAAACAAAATTGGGTGTGGGTCCACTGAACATAGAGGGCACAAAGTTTTCTGGAAAGGAATGGATGGAACTGTCCTTCAATGTTTATTATTGAAAGATCTCATTTAATCTTTACTTTTAAAATATTTTTCTATATTGTATGTCATTTTGTGTTATAATAAAGACACAATTTGTATGTATCATGGATGCTGCAGAATGTTATCATATTGTTTTAAAATTTATAGATATAAATTCTCAGCCTCTTCTAATACAGAAAAGTTAGTCCAAGAGAATGTCTATCAGCTTGAGATAAAATTATCATTGTCAGATTTGTGTGAATGTTGTGGTTGATTCACTGCATCAACTTGAAAGGACTAGAGGTTTGACTAAGTAACTCAGTAGTTCGATGGTGTAGAGGACATGTCCCATTGAGGATGTTTTGTGTTCTACAGTGTTGCATTGGTTAATTCATTGTGTCAACTTGAAAAGCTTGGAAGTTCTATTAAATGACTAAGCATGGGGTGAGGAACCTCATTTTTTTTTTATTTAAACAGAAAAAAAAAGGAAAAAGGTATAAATATTACAGAATTTCAAGAAAAGAAGATAAACAGAAATCACCAGTTGATAAATTACATATTGTTCTTTTAGAAATAGTTATTCAGGTTATGGAATTAAAGCACACAAAGTGGACACTAAAGCAGTGAGAGTGCAAACAGATCTGTTCAGCAATTCAACAAGAACCTAGAAATATGGTCATCAATCCCACACATCTAAACATACATGCAGTAATAACTTTTACAGTGCTTCCTATTTCCTCTTTTTTTACAATAGCAATTATACATTTTTTAAATTTTATTTAAAGGGAAGAGGAAAAAAAAAACAAAACAGAAAAAAAGGTAGCAACAATGCAGAATCCTAAAAGAAAAAAAGAAAAAGGAGAATGAGAAAATGCCCCACTAAGAAATCAGTGATTTATAAATTACGTACTGTCATCCTGGATGTAGTTGTTCAAGTTACAAAGTTAAAGGGTACATAGTAAATATTTAAACAGTCAGACTACAAACAGTTCTGCTCAAAGATCCAACAAAGATTAGCAATATGGTCATCTATTTTACACACTCAAACATAAATGCAGTTATATCCCTTAGAGCACTTTCTTTTCCTCTCTTTTTTACAATAGCAATTACACATCTTGGTTTTATTACTCTTGAAGTTCTTATTTACTTTTTACACTAGAGATACAGTATGATATTTATAAATATGATTCTTATTTATTTCACTAATGAGGATAGTCTCAAATTGTCTCGATTTGCCTATGAAGGCCTCAAGATCATCTTTTTTATAGCTGAGTAATATTCCATTGTATAAAAATGCCACATCTTTTTCATCCACTCTGCAGTTGATGGGTATCTTGGTTGTTTCCAGGATTTAGCTGTCACAAATTGTGCAGCTATGAACATGGGTGCACATATATCACTGTGATATGAACTTTTCAGTTCCCTGGGGAAAATGCCCAGGAGGGGGATAGCTGGATTGAGTGGGGCTTCCAATGCTAGTCTTCAGAGAATTCTCCATATGGATTTCCATAATGGTTGCACCAGTCTGCATTCCCACCAACAGTGGAGCGGTGTTCCTTTTTCCCTGCAGTCTCGTCAACATTTGTTATAAGTTGATTTCGTCTTGACAGCTATTCTTTCCGGAGTAAGGTGGAATCTCAATGCTGTTTTAATTTGTATTTCTCGAATGACCAGTGATGGTGAACATTTCTTCATGTATTTATTTACCATTTGTATATCTTTCTCTGAGAACTGTGTGTTCATCTCAGATGCCCATTTTTGGAGAGGGTCTTTGAATTTGGGGGGCTTGATGTTTTTCAATTCTTTATATATTCTGGACACAATCCTTTGTCTGAGGGGTTGCTGGTTAAAATACTTTCCCACTCTGTTGGTTTTCTTTTCACTCTCTTGGTGATTTCCTTTGAAGTGCAGAAAATTTTCACTAATGTGAGATCCCATTTGTTGATTCTTTGAAGTGTTTCCCATGCAGTTTGTGTTTAGTTCATGAATTCTCTGCCTACCCCTATGTCTCTAAGACTTCTACCTACCTTGTCTTCCAGTAGATTTAGTGTTTCTGCTTTAATATTCATGTCTTTGATCCATTTAGACTTTAGTTTTGTGCATAGTGATATGCATGGATCTAGTTTCAGTCTTCAGCATGTAGAGAGCCAATTTTTCCAACACCATTGATTAAAGAGACTATCCTTCTTCCAGTGGGCTTACTTAGCCCCTTTGTCAGATATCAGGTGGCTGAGTGTCTTTGTAGTTGTGCTTGCATCTTCTAATCTGTTCCATTGATCCTCAGGTCTATTTCTTTGCCAGTACCAAGCTGATTTTATAGTACTTTATAAAATTTTTTTATTTTTTATAGTTAATTTATAAACAGTACTTTATTGTACTGTTTCAAGTCAGGAATTGAGATGCCTGCTGCCTTGCTTTTATTGCCTAGAATTGCCTTTGTTATTCTAGGTTTCTTATGTTTCCAAATGAATTTTAGTAGTGTTTTATCTAGATCTGTGAGGTATGTCAATGGTATTTTGTTTGGGATTGCATTAAATCTGTATAACAGTATTGGGAGTATAGCCATTTTCACAATGTTGGTTCTTCCTAACAAAGAGCAAGGAATATCCTTCCATTTTCTAATATCCTCTTCAATCTCCTTTTTCAACATAGTATAATTTTCAGCATATAGGTCTTTTACATTTTTAGTTAGATTGATTGCTAAGTATTTCATTTTTTTACATGTTGTTGTAAAGGGCGATATTTCCATAATTTCTCTCTCAGTGAGTTTTTTGTTTGTGTACAGAAATGCTATTGATTTCTGAGCACTGACTTTGTACCCAGCTACACTGCTGAACTTGTTTATTACCTCTAGCAGTCTTTTAATGGAGTTTTTTGGGTCTTCTATATAGAGTATCATGTCATCTGCAAATAGTGATAATTTAACCTCTTCCTTTCCTATCTTTACTCCTTTTATTTCTCTCCCTGGCTAGTGTTTCCAGAACTATATTGAAAAGGAGTGGTGATAGTGGACATCCTTGTCTTGTTCCTGATTTTAAAGTGAAAGCTTTCAGTTTTTGTCCATTTAGTATAATGTTGGCTGTTGGTTTGTTATAGATGGCCTTTATAAGGTTGAGGTTGATGCCATGTATTCTGTGTTTCTGAAGGGTTTTTATCATGAACATGTGTTGGACTTTGTCGAAAGCTTTTTCTGCATCTATTGAGATGACCATGTGGTTTTTGTTTTTGGCTCTGTTGATGTGCTGTATTACATTTATTGATTTGCATATGTTAAAACATCCCTGCATTCCTGGAATGAACCCAACTTGGTCATGATGTATAATCTTCTTGATGATTTGCTACATTCTATTTGCCAGTATTTTGTTGAGAATCTTTGCTTCAATGTTCATTAGTGAGATTGGCCTATAGTTCTCTTTTTTGGTTGGATCTTTCTCTGGTTTTGGTATCAAAGTAATACTTGCCTCTGGGAATGATTTAGGGAGGATTTCTTTTTTCTTAATTTCATTGAAGAGTTTAAGGAGTACTGGCATCAAATCTTCTCTAAATTTCTTGTAGAATTCAGCTGTGAATCCATCAGGACCTGGGTTTTTCTTTGTTGTTAAGTTTTGAATTACATTTGCAATTTCAATAGCTGATATTGGGTTGTTCAAAATTGCTATATCTTCTTGGTTGGGATTTGGTAGTTCATAATGTTCTAGAAATCTGTCCATTTCCTCTGTGTTTTCCACTCTATGGGAGTAGAGATTTTCAAAGTAGGTATTCATGATCTTTTGAATTTCCATGGGATCTGTAGTAATTTCTCCTTTTGCAGTTCTTATTGCATAGATTTGGGTTTTTTCTTTCTTTCTCTTGATAAGGTTAAGTAGGGGTTTGTCAATTTTGTTTATTCTCTCGAAAAACCAGCTTTTTGATTCATTAATTCTTTGTATTGGTTTTTTAGTTTCAATTGCATTGATTTCTGCTCTAATCTTAACAATTTCCTCTCTTCTATGAGCTTTGTGTTTAGCTTGCTCTTCTTTTTTAGAAGCTTGAGAAGGAACATTGGGTTGTTTATTTGTACTTGTTCTGTTTTCTTGGTATGACAGTTTATTGCTATATATTTCTCTTTTAAGACTGCTTTCATTGCATCCCACAGATTACAGTATGTTGTTCCTATATTTTCATTGAATTGTAGGTATTGTTTTATTTCTTCTTTAATTTCATCTGTAGCCCACTGGTTATTCAAAAGGTTGTTATTTAATTTCCATGTATTTATGCAGGTTTTACAATTTCTTTTGCCATTAATTTCTAATTAGTGCACTATGGTCAGATATTTTTCATGGTATGATTTAAATACCTTTGTATTTACTTAAGAATGTTTTATGGGATAATATATGGTCTATTTTGGAGAATGTCCCATGTGCAGCTGAGAAGAATGTGTATTACAACGTGGTTGGGTGGAACACTCTGTAAATATCTATTAAGTCCAATTGCTCACAGGTATGATTCAGTTCTGTTATTTCTTTGTTGACTTTTTGTCTAGTTGGTTTATCTCTTTGTAATAATGGGCTGTTAAGATCTCCTGTTATAATTGTGTTCTTGTGTATTTGGTTTTTCTTATCCATTAGTATCTGTCTTATATAGTTGGGTGCTCCTGTATTTGGTGCATATATATTTATAATTGTTAGTTCTTCCTCTTGAATTTTACCACTAACAAGTATGTAGGGACCTTCTCTATCTCTTTTAATCATTTTAGGTTTGAAGTTCACATTGTCTGCAAATAGAATAGCTACCCCTGCTTTTTCTGGGTTCCTGTTGCATAGAATACTGTTTTCCATCCTTTGACTTTTAATCTATGAGTTTCCTATTGGGTCAGATGTGTTTCTTGTATACAGCATATTGTGGGGCCCTGTTTCTTGATCCATTCTGTCAATCTATTTCTTTTTATAGGTGAATTGAGGCCATTTATATTTATGGATAGCACTGATATGTACTAGCTCGACTTTGCCATGTTATGTTCCAGTTGTTTCTTTGTGCTTTTCCTCTTATTTAATTGCTTATCCTATGTGGTGGTTTCCTTTTGTTGTTGTTTTGGGGATTGTGGTCATTTTTATCTCTGTCTAGTATGTCTTTCAGTACTCTTTCTATGGTTGGTTTGGTGGACATGAATTTCTTCAGTTGTTCTTTGTCATGGAAGTATCTTGTTTCTCCATTCAATTTGAATGAAAGTTTTGCTGGGTACATCAGTCTGGGGTGAAGGTTGTTTTCTTTCAGGGCTTGAAATACCTCACTCCAGGCTCTTCTTGACTTAGCATCTGTGCTGAAAAGTCTGCTGTGATTCTAATGGGCTTTCCTTGGTAGGTGAGTTGTGTCTTCTCTGACAGCTTTTAATATTCTTTTTTTATGCTGTATATCTGAGATCTTAATTATTATGCATCTGGGTGTGGATTTATGTTGGTTGTGACTGTTTGGTGTTCTATATGCCTCATTTATCTGCATATCTGATTCTTTCCTCATATTTGGGAAATTTTCTACTATTATTTCTGTAAATACTTTGCATATGTCATTTGCCTGGACTCCTGTATCTTCACTAATGCCCATTATTCTTATATTGTTGCTCTTGGCATCATCATGAAGCTTCTGGATTATCATTTCATGCTGCTTTGTTATTTTTAAAAGTTCTATCCTTTCCTGATCACTAACTGTGATCCTGTTCTCAAGGTCCGAAATCCTATCCTCAGCTTCCTTTAGGCGGTTTTGCACACTTTCAATAGAATTTTTTGTTTCTTGGATGTCTCTTTGAGTTTGTTTCATGAATTCTGCTTGTTTTTTATATCATTCATTCAAAGTTTCAATCAGTTTCCCATACTCATGTACTTTTTTCTCTAGTTCTTCTTTAGCTGCATTCAACAACTCCTTTACTAAAATTATTATTTCTATCTTTACATGGGAGAGTACTTCTAATTTGATTTCCTCTTTCCTGCCTGAATCATTTTTTTTTATTTCACTGGCTATCTTTTCAGAGATTCCCAGTGTGTTACTTTTGGGGTCCTCTATTTCAATGTCTCCTATACTTGCTTCTGGTGAACTATATGTTTGAGGCTGCATTTTGCTTTTTCATTTTGTCATTTTCACTCTGCCTGGTGTTTTCTATGTGTAGGAGGGGATCACACACACTCTTTTCAGACACACCAAAGTCTTATAGTTAGTTGGAGTGGGTTTTACTACTGGCCCTATTTATCCCCTGTACACCTCTATTTTAGGGGTATACTCACCACACTGATACAGTTAATCTGCTGTAGTCCAAAGTTCACCACCTGGGAGCAAAGTTCCAAATTTTCTCACACTAACTGGAGCCTGCTAAGATCTTCTGATGATCCCGGTCCAGGGCGGGCCCTCGGTGGTGGTTCAGGGCAACTTACCCCTGAGGTGGGCTTGCGCTGAGTTCCCAGTGGCAGGGAGGGCCCTCATTGGTGGTTCAGAGCAGCTTTGGACTTTAAAAATCTTTAGGGAAGATACCTGATCCATGAAGAAGCTGTTTTTGTCTGGTGTCTACTGTAATTTCCTGGTCACTGGCTGTGAAGCCAGTGGCCATCCAGGAGCCTCACTTTGTAAACATACTGAGTGCATGAAAGAGGAAAGCTTGTGCCAGAGTAGACAGTGTGAGTGCTACACCTGCCCCAGGGCAGGTAACCTGCTTGCAATATAATGGAGAAAAAGAAGCTTGCCCCCTCATTTTTTGCTCTTGTTGCTTTGGCTATCTTCTGCCACCTTGAATTTTGCCCCTCCACCATGTTAACCTGCCTTGGAGCCAGCTAATTATGGACTGAAACCTCCACAGACTGTGATCAAAATAAAGTTTTCCCCTTTAACTTTGAGTTCTCAGTATTTTGTACCAGAAACAAGAGAAAAGTAACTAATACAATGACTAAATTATGAAACTACTAATTTTTAGCTAAAATGACATATGTTGGTTAAGAACCATTGTTCTTCTACTTTATGATTGGCCATCAAAATTTAGTTGCAAGACAGCTCAATCTTATTTCTAATTTAAAAGATCCATCAACAGCATTGGTAGAATATGTTTATATTATTGTCAATGAAAATAGATGCACAAGTGGTAGGATTTTCGAAATGTGCTTAAGAAACAAAATGAGTTGCAATATCATTGAGAAGAACACTTTCTCAGTGCCCTAAATCTAAAGAACATATTAAATGTCTTGTATTAAAAAATCAACATATTCAGCACATCACCTTAATTATTTTCATACTCAGGTATTTAGAGTTCAGGAAACTTTCAATACAAAGGATAGCAGCAATTTCAACCAATTATGTTACACTTATTGAGCAATCAATTAGCATGAGATATAAAAGACAATAACCAAATTATATACACATCCTGGAAAACATAAGGTAACATACATGGGGAAAAGAAATCTAAAACAAGCAGATTCCCTAGAGGCTGAGACTAGGAGACATATATTAATAGAAGTGAGGCAGTGAAAATTATAGATAATACATTTGATACAAATGATACATAGTAAAAAAGGGTAATTTTTAACTACTGAATGCAGACATTTCCTAGAATAGTTAAAAGTAGCAACTTTGTTTACACACATCTGGAGTTTTGGACTGAATCTAGTTTCAGTACACACTGGAGGACAAACACTTAAAACTGTGTGGAATCCACAGATGCAGAATAAAACTTTTTTATACTTCAGTAACAAGAGAAGTGGCTATGTTGATGGACTTTCATCAGATGATACACGCTAACTTTCCTTTCAAAAATGAGAGGTTCTGTTCCAAAAAATATATTTAATACATTTATGATAAGAGTTGAGCTCAACTTTGTGTAAAATAGTATAACACCCAAGTTTCTATATTTCCTGAATGCCAATGAAATACTAGAATACTTTGTAAATGTTAAGTGAACAATGCTTATTGAGCTTAATTTTTATGTCAATTTCATTATAAATTATAACATAGAATTTTTATTTCTGAAAACTTTAATAAGGGACTAATGTAAGAGTAACAAACATTACATAGGAAAGATATTCATATATATATATATATATATATATATATATATATATATATATTTGAAACATAATAAATTAGAAAAAACTTTAATAACAAATTATATTTTTGAAAAACAGTAAATTATCATACAACTGTATAAATATAAATTGAAAGACTGAAGTCATGCATTTATTTAAATTAAAAAATTAAAGGAAATAATACTAAAAATAAAGTTCTTGCATTTAAGTGTCACCTTAATTTAAGGTTTTTTATTACAGGATCACTTCTTTTGAGCTATATTTGACATGGTCTATCATATAAGAATTATGTTTATTTTGG